>OX439049.1:49491329-49718829 GCA_949317995.1 Acholoe squamosa | reverse complement strand
ATTACATGTGTGCCTGTGTCCCATTTAATTAAAGAGAGGGTTGACTGAGAGATATAACATAATCTGAATTATGAAATCAAATGCAATAAGTCGATTGTAAAAATGACCTGTTAACCTTTGCTGGGGTTTCAGGACATCCCATCAGGGGAAACAAATTGAAAATGGTTCAAAACACACTTATGAATACCATTAACTGTCTAAAAGGGGAGGGCTGGTCACCTCCAACTACCAAACAAACATACATGGATCAATAAGGTAAAAGTAACCTCCAACAAATCTCAAGTAGTGGCCCCTTTTACCAGGCATGTACTTGCAAAAGCCAATGGAAAAGCATTGGTGGCTGCTATGTAGATGTTTGCTCTTTCGATTCACATCCATCAGTGAAAGACCCATAAAGATATTATTGTTTCCTACTATGAATGAATGGATCACAGAAATGTCCATATTCAAAGGTGCAAGTCAAAGGTGACATCGTATAGAAAATGGAATTTAGCAATTGCCTATTATATGACTTGTATGTATGTAAATTCCCCCCCCTAGTATTGTAGAGGCTTAGTCAGCACATAAGTGTTTACATTGTATGGCACATATTTCCCACTTTGACAGTGTCAGAAAAGTGTAGCATTGCGTTGCATGTGGACCTAGAATCAGCCCATGGAGCAAGTCCCTTTACACACACGCCCCCACGTGAAGGAATGTGGAACTACTGTCACCCACCTATAGCTGTTGCTTGTCGCCATTTAACCAATACTGCTAGTTTAGACAAAAATCAAAAAGTACTTTTTCGCTTTCCCTGAAAGGTTTGACTAGCCATTTGAAAGGTGTACACAAAGAATTAAATGTGTTATAAAAGTGTTGATGTTCACTGACTCTACGTCCCAATTGGTTTACATTAAGCTTATAAGTGTGCATTTATCTTTGTTTCATGAATACATGTATTATTCCCTTTTTGGTACTTGTATGTCTTGTGAATCAAAGTGGATTACAAACTAGTTTTGGAGAATGTTGATACATCCGGGTCATATGTCATAATTTTGTTCTATTATTAAGTGAGGGCGAGATTCATTGGGGCGTTGCCCAAAAACAAGGGTCACATCCCCCATTTTTGAGGATTTTCGGGTTGCAAATAATCAATAAAACTCTTAACTACAAACAAAAAGGTGGGGGTGCGCACCCCCGCACCCCCGTCTAAATCCTCCACTGGAATTAGCTCGCAGACAAAATTGACAAAGAATAATCTAAGATTCAAGTAAGGCAGACAACAGGGCATGAACAAAACATCGGGGGATTTTGAGTTCCGCACACTATAATGTTAATTATGGGTAAATGGTGTAAGCCTAATAATATATTCCACTCACAACCCAAACCCACCCCCACTGAGGCCCCATCAACTTTTAAACAGCCGTCATGAACATAGACAGAGCAACATTGTCCTACAAGTCAGACATCCAGACATTGGTTTATCACTATGTATGGTGAGGTAAGGCCTTGATAAATGTAGCATTGAGATAGGTTGTGTAATTTAGATCCCCTCAAATGTAAACTTGATCCTGGGCTTTAGTTTATATGAAACACGACACTAGAGAAACTCAATAAGGCAATGACACAGTGCAGAAGGTACTAGGATAGTTGGCAGTTCCCCCATCCAACACCAAGGGTCATGTACAAACAGGTGTGAACACAATTCTCGTCTATGCTGTTGATACACTATTCTATTTTATAATGGCATTGCAGAATGTTAGCTAGGGCATGAATACTTATGGAGACAAGACCTGGAGTTACTAGATTATTTGGATTACATAGAAATCAGGCAAAACTTTAAGTTATTTACTAGGGTAACTCGCAATGAAGTTACTCTAGTACTTGTTATTGTAAACAAACAGAGTTACCCTACATCACTACCTTCAATCATTGACACCATTTTTGTGGTTTCAAATTGTAGTGGCTGTGTGCAGTCGTAATGTACACCACATCTAAACAACTTAGTATTACTCATATCTGTAGAGATACAGTGTAAACTCCCGTTTTCGTTCACTATACTACATACAGGATCTGCCAAGTTGGATGGGGTAACTGCCAGTGACCCTAGTACCTTCTGCACTATAAATGCGATTCTAAGAACTTGTTTTCCCCCTTTTGTACATGTAACACTAAATGGCTAGGAATTTTGTGCACAAATAATGCAGAGGACATCCCGTTTCATTAAAGTTTGATCAACGTTGATCAACAATGATCAACATTGTTTCAACGTTGATTCAACGTTCCGTCCCCACGGGGAAGGTGAGATAAGTCTCAGTGGTGGTGACCAACATTATCAATGAAAAAATTGAAAAAAGAGGGTTACATTTGATTAAATCGTTTAATTTCATGACGAGCTAATAGTACCACGAGGTACAGGGGGTTTCTCAAATGAACGTGTGGGATAGACACCTCCATGTTTTAACATATCAGCCTGTTATATCTAACGTGGAATTAAGTAACATCTCACCTTAAGTTTCTGGATGCGGCTCAGTGTTTCCTGTCTTTGTTGGCGCTTGGTATTTACTGACTCTCGTAGCTGAGCCATGATCTTCTGCATATCCTCCTGTAAAATATTTTACAGGAATATCATATTTGTCACTGCCTGCGGAGTAATCAATTACTTGCTGTCCCCAGAGGGAGAGGGGAGTCAATATATTAGGAGGATATATAAGTAGGGTAGGTTAACCTAAAGACGTTCACAAACCTTGAGACGTCCACTCCAGAAAAAAGAAAAATTATAACATATGACCCGGATACAGCTATGCCTGGAGATAAGTGCAAACGAATAACAAAATCAAACTTCCCGCGCAATAGATGGTGTAATGAAGACTACAAAACAGCTAGAAAAATGGTACTTCAGTTTAGTAAAATGCATGACATTGAATCTCAAGTCCACTGGGAAAGAAACTGTCTGAACTCAAGAAAAAATACAAGAGAATAATTCAGAAATCTAAAAGAACAGCTAAAGGGAATGAGGCTAAAGAGCTAGAGGACATGATTGAAAAAGAAAACAGTGAAAGATTCTGGAAATCCTGGCAAAATTTACAGGGTAAATCAAAACAATGTGACATCCCAATTGATACCTTTGTTGCATGTTTTAAGAAACAGCAAACTCCTCCATACACTGAGCATTTTGACTGTGATAATATGAATACTGTTCATATTATACTGAATTACTATGAATGAACTTGAATTTGCCCTCAAAGCCTTAAAAACTAAAAAAAAAAAAAAAACGGAACTGATGGCATACCATCTGAGTTTCTTAAAGAAGGAGGGAAAACTTTCACAGAGGTGTTATATGTTGTATTCAATTGTGTGCGGGAGACAGGGACATTCCCCACAAAATGGGTAGAAGGCATTATTAGTCCTCTACACAAGAAAGGTGACACAATCCTGATAATTATAGGAAAATTCCTATTATGAACAGCACCTGTAAATTGTTTGAAATCATCATCAATAAAAGACTTAAGGTCAATAATGCTATGCTAAACCAGGATGATCCACTGCAGAATGGATTTGTTGAAGACAGGCGGACATCTGATAATGTTTTTATACTCTACACAGCTGTCAAGACAGTGCAAGCTGAGTGTAAGCCCTTATATTGTTGCTTTATCGATTTCACTAAAGCTTTTGACTATATAAATAGAAGAGCTCTTTTCTACAAGCTCATGTGTAACAAGTTCAAAGGGAAGTCATTACAAATCCTTATGAATCTGTATGAGAAATCCCATTCTAAAGTGGGAGTAAACTCTTAAGTGAGGACATAGATATTACATATGGTGTACTACAAGGAGGAGTTCTGAGCCCAAAGTTGTTTAACACCTTCTTAGCAGATATTAATGAATACCTAGTTGCTGAGAGTGGAGTATACATAAATGGTTTAGCCGTTGCATATGTAGAGGACGGTGAAAATATCTAGGATCACCGGGACTCGAACCCAGATCTCTGGCATGACATTCCAGCAAGCTAACCATTACACCACGATCCCTTGCCTGATATTTCCACCTTCCAACTACACCTGGATTGGTATGATACACACAAGGGGAGCAGTGATTACCAGGTATCTGGCCCCTGAGGGTCAATCTACCGGGCACAAGGATTTCTCGTCCCCTACACTCCTCCCAACCAGCTTCAACCATGGCCAACCAGCATCAAGCATTCCTCCCAACCAGATCGGTTGGGCTTTATCAAGCAGTGTTGGGGCACTCCTGATTCCCAGTTGACCTACCAGTACATAGTACTGTCAGGGTCGAAGCGTATCTGTATCATACCGGCCCAGGCACTGAGTTCCCCCGATCCCCCTATTAAGTCGCACGAGGACCGGCTCGGTTATCCTACCAGTGTAGAGGACGGTGAAAATATCTAGGATCACCGGGACTCGAACCCAGATCTCTGGCATGACATTCCAGCATGCTAACCATTACACCAAGATCCCTTGCCTGATATTTCCACCTTCCAACCACACCTGGATCGGTATGATACACACAAGGGGAGCAGTGATTACCAGGTGTCTGGCCCCTGAGGGTCAATCTACCAGGCGCAAGGATTTCTGGTCCCCTACACTGATAATAAAACCTATAGTCAGTAGTGACTATACCTCCAGATTTTGACCCCTGTGGTCAGATGACTATATGCCTTAGTCACTTATTAGTCATAGAATTAGTCAATCTGACTATGTCTAGAGCTCACAAAGTGATGATGTCACAGTTTTCTGTGCACAAAGATGCCATCAACAAAGAGCACATATTTTTGGATTCTTGGACATACCTTATCAGGACAATTAAAATCAGGCATTATCATCATCATAGCTACTCCATCCATGGATAGTGACTATGTCTACTCATCAGTACATAGGTAAGTCATCTATTTGTCATGATATTGGCAGGTATTGCAGAAAAAGGAGAGTTATTTTTGACCTAAACTGATCATAAATAGAAGGTGTATGGCAGCCATATTGAACTGGGTGGATGAATTTTGTTCACATTGCTCTGTCTTAAACCTTTGTTGATAGGATCACAGGGTGATGGTCAAGGGACAGCATCACAGAGATCATGGAGATGACAGACAGCTCTAGACAAACAGACAGAAAAAGATGCAGACAGACAGACCACAGTGGACACACAGACAGACAGGCAGCCTAAAGGGCAGAGAGATAAACTCAGAGACAGATCCTCTGTGGGAGGTATAGTCAGTACTGACTGTACATGTTAGCAGCAATGACTAACTAAATGATGCCAGGCATCAAATTGATAGTCATCTGACTAAGTCATTTTACAATGGTTTAAAGGCATGACTATACATTGACTATATGACTAACCTAAGTTAGTCACAGGTTACTATAGAGGGATAGCCAAAAATCGCACTATCATTTGACTAACTAAAGTTAGTCACTACTGACTAAGATATTCAACTGTATTTTTATCAGTGTACACATATATCTTTTGTATGCAGACGACTTGGTATTACTTGCTACCTTATCAGAGGAACTTCAAAAACAAATTGACAGGTTATTTCAGTATTGCAAAACATGGCATTTAATAGTCAACATGGTCAAGTCAAATATAATGATATTCAATGGAAAAGATAAAGATAGAAGAGTGACCTTCAAATATGGTGATAGAATATTAGAGAGAGTAGACTCATATAAATACTTGGGCTTTACACTAAATTCCAAATATAAAGATATATTTTCTTAAACTAATGACCAACTACGTGATAAAGGCCAGAAAGCCATCTACCAATCATACTCATGTTGCTATCAGAATATTGGGAAACCAAATCCTAGACTATCCCTTAAGCTCTTTGACACCCAAATACGACCATACCTTGATTATGGATGTGAGTTATGGGGCCTGAATAAAGGTAGAAAACTAGATAACTTTGAACTGATCCATCTTAAATACCTGAAGTCTATGCTCGGTGTAAGGAAGCAGACAACTTCAGCTGCAGTATATGCGGATATGGGTAGAGTGCCTCTGAAGGTAGTAAGAGCACTAAAATATTGGGAAAGTGTTGTTAACTTTGAGGAATCGCATATTTTACATAGATGTCGCATGAAACTACACCATCTTGACCAGCAAGGACAGGATAACTGGTGTACAAATGTTAAAGGTTTGCTATATATATTCGCTTGGTAGAAAATAAAGTCAGCTTTGGGAAAACCAGTCGACATCTAATAACTCTAACATCATAGCTAGTGCAACTGAACCAATTTTTAGTAAATATTCTGAGAAAATTATGAATTAGATTGCACTTGCTGGGGAGGGTAAAAAGTAAAGAACATTTAAGAGCGAGTTCAGGCTCGAACACTATCTACTTAAAATTAGCAATCAAAATCATAAGACTGCATTAGCGCAATACAGACTTAGATCCCATAAACTTGGTATTGAGATAGAGAGGCATTGTAGGCCCCCCAAACCAGAATGTGACAGCGTATGTCTATACTGCTCTACTGGTGCTATTGATGATGAGGTACATTTTCTGACAATATGTGAACTATATAAGGCAGCTCGATCAACTCTTGAAAATCATATAGATATAGTAAAATCTGTAATTACCAGGATATGACAAATATGGATAAGTTTGTTACGGTTATGATAAAAAATGACCCTAGTATAATAAATGTACTTGCAAAGTTTGTGTATACTGCATTTAAGCAGAGGCAGCAGCAGCTTTAAACTACCCTCTGTGGAATCCAACTATTATTCTAGGTACTATGTATATTGTACGGTTTCACCTAATATTATGTCATCATATTCATAAAATATAATGTATATAAATGTATGAGGTGTAGGAATGTTACAGTTGATCCACCTAAGTTATGTATGCCGTGTCTGTATTTGTGTATCTCTGTAGGGATTTTTTTTTGTCTACATGATACCTTGTAACCATGCTTGTGTGTGTGAATGTGTGAGTGAATGTGTGAGTGATCTGTGTTATCTGTGATATTAAGTATCTGTTTTCATAGATTAAGCACATAGTTTGTAGAACATAGAGCATATACATTATTGTAGTGGACTTACTGTATGACACATAGGTCAGCAATGACCTCACTTTTTGTTGTCAATAAAAGCTATTATTATCAATATTGAGGTTTTGGCTCAATCAACGTTATCAACCGGTCGATTTGATGCCCATCAACGATTTGGCAATGCTATTTTTGGGTAGGACGTCTCCAAGTATATGAACGGTTTAGGTTAACCTACCCTATTATAAATGATTAATACATAATTGTTATGGTCCTTCAACGTTTTTGTGGAAAAGAAAAGAAATCTTGGTATATTAATATATATCATTCTTGATTATTCCAAGGCAAGCCAGCGGATGTGAACCTTCCCAAAATAGAATCAGATTGAATTCCCTCCCCTATCTGAACAAAGGAGGATAGAAACATGAATATAATTATAGCAAAAGTAAATAGACAGAAAACATACTGATTAAAGAATAGTGTGCATCTTACAACACACCATATAAAAACTATCCTGCGTTTTCTTCATTTGATATAATAATAGCATGAATGAGATGATATATGTACATGACATAGTACAATGACACAGATCTTGCTCTTCCCAGAACGTTAAGTATCTACGAAATAGTTTGATGTGCGTATGTTGAACATATTGCGCTGTTACTGATCTGCTCATGACGCAATATTAAAATGTAAGTCATGACTGTAGGTATAGAGTGAACAAATTTGTAAGGGAGCAAAAAAGACACCTTGACTAATACCTCTAGAGCTCACTAGAGGGAAGCCTTGTTTGTTTACATTTGAAGTCAGTGTGGAGTGACTGCGGTCTTACCTCACATATATATAATATATGTCTAGGTATGGGATTATAACTTTGCCTTGGACTCCCTAGATAGTTTTACCTGAGGATAACGCTTGGTTTGCTTGCAGCTTATTTACCTATGGGGGATTGTGATGTAGATTATGGTGGGCCTGTGGTAGGTTCTGCCAAAACTATAGTAGATATGCAGAGGAGGTGAAAGTAAAAGTATAGAGTAGCCTGAGTAGGATTCTTCTCCTGCATGCACCTCAGTTATTAAAGCTGAAGGGGAACTGAGCTTCATAGGTGACTGGGTTTAGAACCAAACCTGTAGGTAATATATGTGTCACACATCATATGAGAGAAGAACACAGCAAACTGTGAACCAATTAGAGCATAAAGAACTTAGAACACACCCATGATCCAGATTTGTGATTTAAATAATGCAAGCCCGAGTACAAATCAAACTACAAATTAAAGTACGGTAACGTACTTCATACGTCTACACCCACTGTTTCAGTGGAAATTTGATCTTTTCCCTTACCTTCTGCACATCAAAGGCGTCCATAAGATCCAGGTAGACATGGTCCTGGTGTATAGCTGAACTATTAGGTGTTCTAGAGATACACTTAGTACAGATAAGTTCATCACAGGTCTGACAGAAGAGTACCACCTTCTGTTTGGGATGACGGGGACAGTCGTCCATGTCCCCGACTGCCATGATGCCGACTACAGCAGGCCCACGCCAGCACCGTGACAGTATGTCTCTCCCACTCACTCCTCTATTTTTCTACCTTTTTTCCCCTCTAGTCTTGACTCACTTCTTTTGAGTTTTGTGCACACATCGTGGGTGGGTTGTGGGTGTGTGAGTGTGAGTTAAGGGAAGTGGTGTGTTGTATAGAGCCATGTGTAGACTGTCCCTATAGGAGAAGTACTTAAGAGGAGTATCGAGTTTGACCAAGCACATGGGGAGGTCGAAATATAAACACACCTTCACAGCCCTTTGTGCTAACTCTTGAATGTATGGGTCACTGCTGTAACTAGGTCATAAAATGACATACCAGCCCCCATACAGGACATCAGCAGAACTATTGATACATGAGGGGAGCGGTGTATACCTGGCTTGTCCCTACAGTATGTATGAGACATAAAAAAAGATCACTGATATGTGGGCAGATGAAGGGATAGGGTACTACTCCCTGTTTGATTTCTAGTACTGGGTTTGGTCACTAGTAAGTACTAGTACGGGAGCTACAAAGGCTAAAATGTAAAATAAACATAGACCAAAAGTTGTGCCTACACTCTAAAAAATGTGTTTTGTTTTTAAACACTTTTATCTGTATTTTTCTTGTAACACTTTGTTAAACACTTTTTTGGGCAAAACACAAAACACTTTTTAAAAAGTGTTTAAAAATTCAAAAGTGTTTTGATTAAAATGTGTTTTAGATAAAAAAGTGTTTTAATGATTCTGAGAATAAAGTATTTAGGTTCAGAAAGTGTTTAAAAATGAGCTTCAGGCAAATTTATGCCCTTGCTATTATTTCATTTTCCTTATAAACCCATGATCCCAGTTTTAGGATTAGTAAGTCCTTCCTACCGCAAATTGCTGTGTCTCTGCAGGTACAGAATATTGAATTTATGTTGATAGCAAGTTGATGATGGTTGATCATCCAGTTATCAAAATTGATTCTGTGTTAACCAGGCTTGGCATACAGTCAAGATGAGTTCAAACACACTGATGCACAGAGTTAGTCATTGGGTTTAGGACTTGGATGTATATATTAATCCTGAATGTTACAAAGTGGGTGTTTATCATGGGTTACATTGGAATCAAGGTATTGAGAAAGTAATTTTTAGATATTTCTTTTACAAATCCATTCTATGATAAAGTTTCAATATTAGTTCTATCAGGATCCTGTGTATCATTATCATTTATACTTAAATACAGACATTTGTATCCATATGAATGTTACAATAGTACTATCATAGGTGGCCCCTGCCACCTGGTGAGTTGGATTGGAACCAAGTATTAAAACACTTTTATAAACCTAAACACTTTTGCAGGAAAAGTGTAAAGTGTTTTAGGAAAGGTGTTTAGACGATGAAAATGTGTTTTACCAAAATGTGTTTTGGTAAAATGTGTTTTAGTTAAAACACTTTTTTTAGAGTGTATAGATGGATAAGAAGTGATGCTCGTGATGCTTGTGACTGAGGTTTTTTTTTTTAAAGTGACGGTTGTGATGCAGGGGTTTTAGAAAATGATGGACGACAACAATTTCAAAAGTTCCCACCACATTGGCATATACATAAAAAGTGATGGAGTCATGCTCCATCCTTCCTGAAAAGTGACCATCTGACATCCCGAAAATGTTGAGCACCCATGAACAGGCACATACATGGGTGCTTAAAATTTTTAGAATGTCACATCATCACATTTTAGGAAGGATAGAATGTGACTCAATCACTATTATGTATAGACTAATTATACTGAAATTTCTGTGATTGTTACCGTCCATCATTTTTGTTTTAAATAAACCACTGCGTCACCAGCATCAACAATTAAAACCCTGTGTCAGATGTGTCATAAGCATCACTCTAACCTATGTATAAACACAACATTGTTTGTACGTACAGCTTTCTCAAAACATTCTATTTTCTTCCAATTCTTCTATATTTGGAATGTAAATGGAACGTTTTAAATCCTAAACATCAAATGTTGATAGAATGGTCATGGATATTTATGTGCTGAAAACAGGGATAGAATTCCTGTATCTAATGCTATGGTCTGATGTATGGTGGGTTGGTAATTTTTCAATTGATTATTTACATTATTATAATAATTAGATGCATAATTTTATTAAGGAACGAATGATAAAGTTCATCAATTCTATTGATATGCTTACGTCATTTCATATTCATGAGGACATATCTCCAAAAAAACATTATGATTGAAGATTTTAAATATTAAACAGTGTTGAATACGATCTGTGAAAGGTAGTGAGGTGGTTTAGGCTTGATTATATCACGTTTATGAACCCTGGGCAGAATCTGCAAAAAGGGGCTGAGTGCAGAGGGTACTCAGTTCAGATGGGTGAAGGATGTGGGCTAGTGGGACCAGAAATGATATTATTCTTTAGTTCTTTATTAAACATCTAGCTTAGCCTATTGCACTTAAACCACTCAGGACAGGCGTATGGTCATATTTACCAGCAAGCTCCATCATCCTTCTCCTGCGGGCACTGACACATTCTCCTGTGAAATTGTGTAATGTAGTTCTCGCCATGAATATGACCTTAGCTGTCGGAATGGCGTTAAACATCTATTACTCACTCACTCCATCCTTCTCATGCCAAGCATAATTGTCATAATTTTCTGTGGTGGCGTGAAAAGATGACAAACAACAGGGGTGCAGATAAATTGGTGTTGTATCATAATGTAGTACAATTGAGTTACTCCAGGTGGCACCAGTGATGTGTACCTACGGACGCTGGCCATACCACAGTCGTCGCACAGTAATGCACTTCAAGGAAACTCGGAAGGTCATTTCTTAACTATGGTATGGGTCCTGCCCCCAACCTCCTAGGGGTGGGTGGTATTAAAACTACTATTTCTTAACAGGCTACGACTAACTCTTTCAAACCGTAGCACCTTAATCAAGTGGCAATCCAATCCAAAATGCATTGGTCATGTAGTACCTGCAGCACTTATATACTGCCCTACCAAAGTGATTGCTACATAGTTGCTGATCGCACAGAGCAGTCCCAGCGCATTACCTACGATTACTGGCGCTAACTTCTAGGTTGTCGATGGTAGTGGCTGTATGCAGTCGTAGTACCTTAAGAAATTGCCAGTTTTACCAACCAACCTTCCCCCACCTCCATGCCACTAACTTGACACCTTCTCTCGTTTCTTGTCTTACGCTTTAGGGTTCGTTAACATGATGGAATATGGAGTTATTACGCTTGTCTTCTAACCGAATAAGCTCTACATGTATGTCTTGCTACAGGTAAATGTGTTGGATATATGATGTACTATGCTGGGTTTTACAATCTTTGAGGTAATACGAGGAAAATATGATCGGGATGGGAATAAATAGCTAAAAATAGCGGAACTACATGTGCACATGGTGTCTTATGTCAGTAATGTTCATGCATGATACGGGGCAATAAAATGAAATTTTAAGATCGAGGTACCAAGAGGAGGGCTGTTGGAGGGCACACTATACGGACTTAGCAGGTTTAATTATTAGCCAATGAGAGAACCCCAATCTCTTCACTGCGGTACTTCGGGGGCCAACTGGTACCCATCTGAGAGGTCTTATCAGTAGAACTTGCTGGGAACAAGCTCCAGCAATGGCCGCGCCCATGGGACAACATGCTTCCTCTCTATAAAAAGAGCTGCTGAAGCTACCTGGAGCGTGTTGCTCCTATGGTAAAAAGAGCTGTCATTAGGTACCCTCTTTTCAAAAGAAGTCACGCTCTGCTTCACCATTCAAGTTGCACTCACCACATTAGTCTAAAAAGTCACCTGCCTTGGCCAAAAAAAGAAAAAAAGGTGTGTTTCCAGTAACATGAACTGAACTGCTAGGGTTGGTAGGTCTTTTTTATTTTTTTTTCCGCTGAACCATATTTTGGCTCGTATGCTAAAAAATAGCAAAATATAATATTGTGGAAGAATTATGAATTCACTGTTAGTCAGTAGCTGATTTAGACGTGGGCGTGGGGGGTGTGTGCCCCCTCCTTTCCCCTGTACTTTTATTTAGTTAGTTTATTTACCTATTTTTGTTCCTCGAAATAAGCCATAAATGAGGGCTAAAAGATTATTGGCTAGGGAGTGATCAGTTTTTAAGAACAGGGGTATGCATGAACATTCTTTGGCCCACCCCCTTCGGAGGGTCAAAAGAGTCCTAAATCCCTTGTGTTGCTGGTAAGAAAAAAGGAAAGAAAAAAGAAGAAAGTCAGGCCTGTTTTGATAGGGGCGGCTGGGTTACTGAATTGATTTTGGCCTAAGGACATATATAGTTCCAGAAGTATTTCTAACACTTTGGTCTAGAGAGGTGCTTTTGTTTCTCTAGACATGACAAAACACACCCAAACCATTGTAATACTTATTACGTAAGATTGGCACATTATTACAATCGAAGCTTATTTATCTAACAGGACTATACTTATGTAGAGGATGGTGAAAATATCTAGGATTACCGGGACACGAACCCATATCTCTGGCATGACTTTCCAGCATGCTAACCATTACACCACAATCCCTTGCATGATAATTCCACCTTCATACTACACCTGGATTGGTATGATACACACTAGGGGAGCAGTGATTACCAGGTAACTGGCCCCTAAGGGTCAATCTACCAGGTACAGGGATTTCTGGTCCCCTACACTCCTCCCAACCAGCTTCAACAATGGCCAACCAGCATCAAGCATTCCTCCCAACCACCTGTTAAATTATCAACCTGGATAACCAGAGATCTGGGTTCGAGTCCCGGTGATCCTAGATATTTTCACCATCCTTTACACTGGTAGGATCACCGAGCCGGTGCTCACGCTACTTAATAGGGGGATCGGGGGAACTTGGTGCCTGGGCCGGTATGATACAGATGTAAGCTTTGACCCTGCCAGTACCGTATGATAGCACGGGATAGCCACTTAGTGCTGCTAAAGTGCTGTAAAACACAAATCAATCAATCAATCCTCCCAACCAGATTGGTTGGGCTTTATCAAGCAGTGTTGAGGCACTCCTGATTCCCAGTTGACCTACCAGTACATAGTACTGGCAGGGTCAAAGCTTACATCTGTATCATACCGGCCCAGGCACCAAGTTCCCCCGATCCCCCTATTAAGTAGCGTGAGCACCGGCTCGGTGATCCTACCAGTGTAAAGGATGGTGAAA
The DNA here is from genome assembly GCA_949317995.1 of Acholoe squamosa. NCBI lineage: Eukaryota > Metazoa > Annelida > Polychaeta > Phyllodocida > Polynoidae > Acholoe > Acholoe squamosa. Next base: position 49,705,141 of record OX439049.1, on the reverse strand, counting down.
ATATCTAGGATCACCGGGACTCAAACCCAGATCTCTGGCATGACATTCCAGCATGCTAACCATTACACCACGATCCCTGATAATTCCACGTTCCAACTACACCTGGATTGGTATGATACACACTAGGGGAGCAGTGATTACCAGGTAAATGGCCCCTAAGGGTCAATCTACCAGGTATGGGGATTTCTGGTCCCCTACACATACTAAGTATTATTTGTAGAGTCACACTTGATTCTCGTGCATAATGATTTCCCTATGGTTTCCCGATCATTCTGTGCATTAAATCAGCTCATCGTTTTACAACAGCTCCCTTGGCATAAGGCTTGGTTTATCTCTATCCACGTGTATGGGCCCTCTGCGCCGTATAGAATTGTCTCAAGTCCGGGTGTGCCTTATATGTGTAGTTGTTCTACATTAGATTAGTGAAAAGACTGTAAGAATAAGGTCTTATGAGGGTCTTGCAGGATTCTCTCCAGGTCAAGGTACTTTTCATACATTATATTAGCCTGTATAAGCGTCGGTGTGCTTATTTATCTCAAGCAGTCTATAAACTGTTCCTTATTCATGACCGGTGCTTATTAAAGACTTAAATTATATTGTATTTAAAGCTTATTCGAAACCAGTGCTTATTCAAGACTCGGTGCTTATACAGACCAACACTGTACACCAGTGGGGTGTTTCAGAACTATATGACTGTCGAGAGATGATAATGGTTGCAGTTGTAAGTTTAGAATCTTACAGTTTTAGAAACAGATATTTAATGTTCATTATCATGTCCGGCTTCTGAAACACCCCACAGTCATTATAGTTATAGACACAGTAAGGTAATGGTAATGCTTTAGAAACACATGCAGTTATAAGCCTACAATCACTATTAAAACTGCTATCATATCTCCTTATGACCGGTTGTAAACATTACCTGCTTCTGAAACACCCCACTGGTATGCTGTAGCACAGAAGGGAGGTGCCTGACGCAGCACCCGTAAGTAGTAGGCGCACACCCTGTTATAGGAGCCTGGATCCATCCCTAGTAGGTCCACCATTTTGAATTCCATTGGTTATGCCAAGGGGGCAAAACACACTGATCATATGTAAGGTATTGTCTTGGTGGGTACCTTGTCCCTGGATAACATCCATTTCCAGGGACATGCTGGTCATCTACCATATCAGCTTATCAGTGCAAGTTGCCAGAACCAGCTCCACTCCCGCTTACACCCAATATGTAGGGTTTACAATGTTCTGCGTACTGATGATAGCCAAGGATAGAGCTGTTACATTAACCAGACACTGTACAGTGGATGACCCCTGTCTTACCATGGCCTGTATATGGATCATGTCTAATCTGATTTACCCTTATACTACTGCTACTCTACATGTATGTATTATCCACACTTTTGTGGATGAAAGACAACATCGAAAATAATGATCACTAAATTTGTTTTGTTTTTTATACTCATGCCCATCATATGACATTGATGGAGACATCCTTTGCTTGGAAACACTTGTAAATACAAACATACTAGGAGATGTGTTAATACTATTGCCATTGATTAAAGTGGCATAATTCAATTTTCTTCCATGTTATCTTCCGATTATGTGTGTTCCTAATACTATAAACAGGGGATGTTTGATTATGAAAATGTTATTCATAGTCAATATGATCCTAGAAAGATTTTGCAATGGGCATGTGGTATAGATATGGATTCCTTCGTATATAAGCCAGAACTTATGGATGATGAGAATAAGTTGAGCAGGTAGCAGATTTTCAGAACGTTTACTAGATTTTTGAATCCCAATCATTTGACCGTGTCCCGTTTTAATCCTCAAACTTACTATCATGCTGGTGTTGCCGAGCAAACCCCAAATTGCTCCTGAAGCTTGCATTAATAAAACCCACTCTGCTTCAAAATTTACCTAAATGCATCTAGCATTTTCCAGTAACCAAGTTCCTAACTCCATGACCGAATTACCGAGTTATGCTTAGGCTCTATTGACACAAGAACATGTACATTTCTTTTTTCTTTTGGCTGTGCCCTTGGTTTTAATCCCCCTAGTCGACATCCACATTAATAAAAGGTAGCAGCCACTCTTCCATAAGCCTCCTTCCAATCGTGCGACGCCTAATCTCAAGTAGATTCTCCACCATTCATCACGCGGAAGCTATAACCCCAGCAGCAGAACTACCCTATTCCTTCACCAAATCCCCGACTCCAAGACCACAGTCCCATATAGTATCTCACCCTCCCCTCCTATCCATGAGATCTCCATAGCATCACCCCCCAACCCTCCTCACTACCCTTTCCACGTACACCACCCTACCAAACCCAGTACTCCCATTGCCTCAAGTGGCGCTGTCCCTAGCTCTCTCTCTGAATGGTGCTGGTACAACGATTCACCCTGCTTGCTGGAGCACGGGGTATGGATTCTATGTTAATCAGAGGTATTGGGCGCCTCCGATGGTATCCGCACCCCGCCCCGGGACGTCGCCAGTGGTAGCCGCGCCTTCACCGCGCCCCCATCCCCAGCACCGCTCGTGCCCTGGAGGCGGCCGGTGCTGCTCCAGTAGATAGCAGCAGCAGCAGCAGCAGCGCCGGTGTAGGACCACCGCAGCAGCAGCGGCCATTGCCGTTTTGTTTTCTCTTACTGGAGGAGCAGCTCACTGGAGGAGCAGTTCCAACAGCTGGCAGCAGTGGCCAGGGCCGGCTGGAGGCGCAGGAGGAAAGCAGTGGCAGCAGCACCACCACCAGGAGGAGCAGCAGAGACAGGAGCAGGAGGCAGGAGCCGTAACAGTGGGTAGCAGGAGTAGCAACCAGCACAGGACCTGGAGGACACGACCGCCACGGAGTGCTCAGCAGCCTCTCTCCAGCAGGTGAGCTGCAGATGAGTGGCAAGGTGAGAGAAACAGCCTGGGACTGACCTGCCAGGGAGCAGGAGGAAGAGATAGGAGACCCAGGAGGAGCTCACCGTGGAGGACAGGGCTGAGAAGGGCATAGGGCGCAGGGCTTGCTGAGGTGCGAAGGGCAGGGGCAGGCAGACCTTCCCAGCACCACCTCAGTGCCACCAACCAACCAGGACACCAAGCAGAGCGGATCATTGGTGGGCCGCTCTGATCTCGGCACCAAGCACTGGACACATCCCCCCCCCAATATACAACCCTCCCACCCACCCCTACAACATCACATCCCCTACACCACCACCACTGACATCTACACATGTGTCTAAGCCCAGCCAGCAGCCCTTGGTCTCCTCCAGTTGCCACCACCTCCTCCACCACCTCCACCACCACCGTCACCACCATCAGGACTACAGCCACCACCGCCATTACCATCAGGAGTCTCCATTTCCTTCAAAGCCGCCGGAGTAGCAGCATTCAGAACCACTACACGGACCAGGGCCACCAGCACCACCAACAACAAGGACAACAGCAACAACGACGATAAAACCAACAACAGCAACAAGAACAAGATCGTCCTCACTTCCTTCAGCCCTCGTCAGGCGTGGGAGCCGCGGCGGCGCCCGCAGAGGTAGCTACAGCAGAATATATACGAGCGGGGGACGACCATGGGCCCCATTGGAATTTACTACGAGGATAAGGCCCCAAGGACAACAACCCGCCCCTCTGTAGCCGCCTCCCTCAGCGCACCCACCGCCGTCACAGCCTCCCGGACCGCCATCTACCTCAGGGGGCTGCAACCGACCACCAACCAGCCAGTGTCCAGCCCTTCAACTACTAAGCCCCTCTTTTAAAGGTAAGGTCATTTCCTCTACTGCTGGAGCGCCGACCATGGTCTGTGGCCCTCAGGGCACAAAGGTCATTTAATCAATACTGCAGGGGCTTGTGGGTAGTATGTGGGGTTTGGATTGAAGCTGGAGGTGCCATAGTGGTATGGGCCTAAAGGATAAAAGAGTGATTGCATAATTATTTATAATTTCATACACTCTCAGCCCCAACTGTTGATCTATGCTAACTACCCCTGTAAGTAGGCAGTTAATCACAGGTAATTACAGTACAATATACATCCAGTATAGGCCCTCATGCCTATACAAGGTACCCAGCAAATTGTCGGCATCTGTCGCCATGATTGGTCATCAATGGTGACTCCTTTTTGAGTGATAACTCATTCCGTCATCTTTCGCCATTGTGTGTTAGACTCACGTGGCATAGCAATTGCTATTCCTGGTGATCTTGAGCTATAACGATGTCATGTTCCATCTAGCGACATGTGTGAGCCACTTCACACAGGTTGATGCTGATGTTGATGAGGAATCACGACAATTTGCAGGGTAATACTGTAAGACACATTAAAAGCGTTGCACTGCTTATTTACGTGGGAGAGCTGACAGTGTACGTGTGAACAGCTAGATAGCAAGGGTAATCTGAGCATGGATGTGCATTTCATTCCTTCTGGTAAGCCTTAAACTTATTAAAACATTATTCCCGAAATGAAGAGTACTAAAAGCATCATTGGACACATCAAATTTCAAATCACAAATGCTCAAATACTATAGTCGTTCACCGAAAACTTGGACATATCATAATGTGAAAGTAAGCAGTGAAGATTGGTCAATATTCTTTTTCAATATGATGATGGGCAATTATGATATCAATAAGCTATGATATATGAAAGAATATCGGAATATCGGTATATGAGTGTGTATAAGCTATAATCTAAAAAGCAACCAATTCAATAACTCTTTGTCATCACTTATAATTACCCAAATGATGAGCAGATACTACCTTAGGCTGAACTGACCACACTAAAGTGCACTTTACTGACTAATTCCTACAGTAATCTCTTGAGCGGACTCTTATCATTCTTCCATTCACATCCATAATGTTATAGTGTATGCGTTGTTATTGCTGTTTTTCTCTCTCCTTAAGGCCATTTTATTCTATTAACTTGGATTACGGATCCGGCGACGAGATTTTTGGCAAAATAAAAAAAAAAAAGTTTTCCCTATCGGCGACATGACATTTATAAATGACATAAAAATGGCTTTTACATGACCTTTTTTTTTGCTCTGGCCGGTAGGATATATTGGGTCTTAGATGGGGGCCTGGGGCAACTTTTACTTTTTATTTTCTTGCCCATGGCCGACCACAGAGTTGATTGAAAAAATCCGTAATCCAATTCATTAAAATTAGATGGCCTAATGTTGTTTTGGCTGTTCCACAATTGGTTAGCCTACCACTTTCTCCAGTCCATAAACTACAGTCTGACACCACGGACGAACCCTCAGTAATACTGCAAACCCATATATCCATTCCTTAGTGTTTGAGAAATGGTTCCCTGGAGGTCATCTCTTAACAGGTTACGACTGTACCTTACAATTCGTACCAAAATTCCCATGGGAATAACATGGACATTTGCAGTGGTAGGGCTGTGTGTGATCGTACTGCATTTAGAAATGACCTCCAGACCGTAATACAAAACACTATAGGCAGAATGACACTGGGTTGGGCAGCTGTTTAGTATGAGCTAACATAATCAGGTAAAACCAATCTGTCAGATCGAATAGCCGACATGCCAAATGCGGGTGCCACTGTATGGTTGCATTGGCCTTAAATAGCCTTTATTGCATCTATACATGGGAATTAGCATGCATACACCAGAAAGCATTGCTGTCAGGCGAAGTGCGCCATACTGTTTTGTCATCAATAACCAATAATTATAATGAACGGGTATAACAGGGTACACTTATGTGGGTATTTATTGTATGCTGTATTATGTGTGTATTTATTGTATGCTATACGAGAGAGTGCTATAAGAGTCCTGTATAGGGTTTATGGTAGCTAGAGTTTATGGTAAGCTGTGGAATGCTGCAGACGGAGATGGAGTCGACGAGATCTGGTCAGGTAGATTCTGTAGAGAGAAAGAATATGTGTGAGCCAAATACACGGCGTCTGGAAGGTGTAATGGGTTAGTAAGAGATGGGTGAGGAGTTAGTATTGTGGGAGCAGTTGAGGAGGCAACACATACTCCTGGAGTAGACGAGGATGAAGCCTTTTAGTATCTAGTATTACACTTAGCCAATGTAAGAACGGATTAAGCAGGATCTCTATGGCACTTATACCTCTCTAGAAGCACTGGATTGTTAGATCATGAACTGCTTGTGTGAATAGACTGATGTCATTGAAGCTGTACAACCTGAGTGGGATTACCAAACAACTGTAACTGTGAATAACGAGTGAACAATAAATGGTGACTTGTATCGGCGTCTTGGTGTTGGTTAAAAGAATGGGCTAGGCCAGCATCATACCACTAGAGTTAGTCTTCCCAATATGTGAAATCAGTGGAGCGAGCTGATAATAACTACACAAGTGAGACCACATTAATATACACATAAACACAACCCACACAGCCCAATACGTATGCAGAACATCTATTATATCAAAAGATTCGAGTGTCTGAGCAAGGGTATGAAATTTGTAAATGCATACTTTAGATTTTTCATGTAGCAAATGACATTTTGTCTCGATACAGTTATGTTAACGTGAAAATGCCCTTCAGGGATAGGCAAGCAGAAATGTGTCAGTCAGGCTCCTGTATCTGACTACTATATTTTCCTAACCTGATAATGAAATTGAGAAACAATCCCTAGGAACTCCATATAATTTAAAGCACAACTTAATGAAAATGCAGCGGAAGGTTGTCAAAATGTGCTAAATATGTCGATGTGAAACAACAGGTCCTCGTGCAGTTGATGACAAGGGGGAATCAGCCAGAAGGGCATTTTGAAAAAAGAAGATGTTGATCAAAACTTAATTAGAAATGTCCAATGTACTGTGATTTTATTTGTATCCTCGCTTCTGTTCTTTGTCCTACGTATATATCTGTATTATGATCAGTTCATTTACAATCATACATAATGTTTGTATAAGTTCGCTCATTTTATGGCTATGTACAGCGGTCGAGAGGCGATTACATTGTATGTAGAAGTTCAAACCAATCACAAAAATAATTGATTTATCTACACCGTATAGAAGATAGTATAATAATATCAAAAGAAAATCATTTTCCAAAACCCATAAAACATCTTTTGACTTCGATCATTGCATTGAAATTCTTACCAGCGTCTCGTGAGAGATATCATTGGATACAGATTACCTTACATGAACTCAAAAACTCAAAAGCATGGGCTCCCGTATGCAACAAAACTGGATGGTTCGTGACGCCCATACTCCCACTCTATATTCCAGTCATTCCAATGAGAAGAGGAATAAGAATTATTCTCGCATTGCAGGGCTAATTTGATATAGCGATTTGGCATGATACCGTCAGAAATTCCATCCTATAAGACTGGTAAATCGGTCGTGGTAATATAAGCACTGATTGATTTTTTAAATGATTGAAACCCATGCAATCGAAATATTGAAAATATTGATTGAAATAAGTCCCCCGGGGGGTAATAAGGGGGGGGGGTGGGTATAGAAACCCATGGTTACTGGCGAGCATTGGACTTTTTTCCGTAGATTCCATTTATTCTTTCCCTTTCCCCTCCAGTAGTACTCCTAGTCTGACAGCCTGGCAATAGTGAGGGGCACTTTCATTGTAACACATTGTACAGTACTGTAGTATCTCTAGTAGCTTAGTAAATATCCACAATCCACTCACTATACATTGTCAGAAATGCCCAGTGCCTCTCTTATGGTAGATCACCTGTGACTTGTCCACTTGGCTAACTGGTATTGCCTAAAGTCGACCATCCAAGGAAAACCTCTTCCAGGTGACACTCTTACAGTTGTTTTTTTGTTGTTTTTTTTTTTAATAGGGAAAATGAGTGTGGTCTCAAAAGAAATGTGTATATAGACTGTAAATAAATAACTGCTGAATCTACCAGGGATTCTCGTAGAACTGAACAGTGAACCACCCTATATTCATGATTGTTTTGCCGCGGACCAGGGCAGTTTTTACAAAAAGCCCCAGGTGGCATTACGGTGGTACACAAATGTACAAGGAATCTCTATGAAAATAGTTACGGATCTCCTCGGGCAACTTAATGGGACAAGAATTTCAAAGTTGTTTCGATGATTTTTTTTTTACAGGGTACAGATTGTACCCCTGGTGGTGTGTGATGATAAGTGACCGATATATGAATAGACTCGGCGACTTTGTGGTGAATATGGGGGGTAGAGTGATCATGGATTATGATAATATAAAATATCAAATCATTGTGGACATGTTATTCCATATATCAATTACCAACCAACCAATTGGTCGAGTCAGGTTGATTTACCCCTATGTGTTATTCAGAACCCAATGCCATGATGCCTGTAATTATGCCACTAGTAAACGCTGAGATAGCATCTGCCTGCCATAGAGAATGGCATGTTAGCAATGAAGCAAATGTATCTAGTGACATTACTAGTCACCCAGTATGAAAAATGCAATGTCTGCATCTATCCCAAATGGGCACATATCCCTTCTGCATAGAACCTGTTTACACCAAAGCTCTGGAGGGTGTTGCTCCTATAGTAAAAGGAAGAGCTGGCTAAAAATGCCCTCATTTCCAGTCCTTTCTTTTCATGTAGCTATAACTTGTCCCTTCTGTTGCTCACAAGTGGTCATTCAAATATGGTGCTAAAAAGGGGGATTTGAGTAGGTACCTAGATGGGAGAAGTCAGTCAGTATAATAAACTATAAAGCGTGTGACATGAGTAGGTACCTGGTAGTGCAGCTCTCTCTATTTTAAACAAGGCAGGTGACTTTTCAGATTAATGTGGTGAGTGCAAGTACTTAGGTGAAGCAGTGCATGACTTGTTTAGAAAAGAGGGCACATGCTCACAGCTCTTTTTACAATAGGAGCAACACCCTCCAGGGCATTTCTACAGATTTTTATCATCGACAACAACACGTGCACGTGTCTCTATATCATGGAATCCATGAAACGGAATCCTCACGAAATCTATTATGGTATCATCTTGCTGTTCTTTGATTATTTTCTTCCTTTGCTGCCCCATTAAGCTACATTATGAATTCCCGAGAACTCTTAGTTTAAATAACCTGTCCAGGACGGCATTTCTTTACTAAATAACACTGTTAGACAATACCCTGCAGTTCGGAACAGAGAGCTCTAAAATGTATTATGGTAGAAGTAATTTTATTAGCAAAATGTGCCTCCCATGAAGGCTTCCTACTCAATCTAAATGCCTGTAGCAGTTACAGTATCTAGATATATAGATACTTTGGTGCTCTATGGAAATATCAAGACCACTCTTATATAACACCAGCATGAATTTGAAGCTAATACATCGGTAAAGGGTATTTAATGTCGCTCACGAATGCATTAATGCATCATGCCCATCGGTCGTCATAATGCAACCTTGGTGAATTACTTGGCAGGGCTACATTCAAGTATCATGCCGACCCTACAGGATCGATACACTCCTGGAGGGTCAGCATGATGCTCCAATGAAGTGCTGGTGAGCAGTCTTGCCAGCATTTCATTGGTGCATCATAGCGACCAAGGGGCATGATGCACTTCTGCAATAGCCCCCCTTAAAGGATTAGTACACAGAGTAGAGGCTGCAGGACACTAAAATAAAATATTTGTGCGAATTTCTGGGCTTAGCCACTGTTATTTTCATGTAGGCACATATTTTTCCCATTAATTTAGGGCCATGAGATGTGGTACAATGTAATTAACTTTTCTGCTATCGGCCGTAGAGTGCTGACATACCCAGATTTGGGGGTTTTGCAGTGAATGATTACAATAAATTCTGTAATTGAAAAGAGTGCACCCCCCTCAACTTACCCTCAAATATCAGCCTAAATAACACTCAAATCGATTAATATACACCCTAAGGATTAATTTGATGCCTGGTTTGCCTACCCACTGTCAGATTTTAGACCAATAATCATTGTACAACACCCTTCAGTGCGGACCTACAAAGTGTCTCCTGCTGCCACCTCCCATCAATTGGTGTTCTGCAACCTAGACACCCTAACACAAATTCCTACTTGGGGTTGGTAGGAGAGACTCAGATGTAAAACATCTAGAGAATAGACAGCAAGCAGGAGTTCCCCTGGGCCGAGCTAGAGCTAATCTCATTTCCCTTACTCTGCCTGCACCATTCACTGACACCAAAAGGCCTATTCTAGAAAAGCAATTCGTCACAGATAAATAGAAAGCAGGGGAGCTGTACACAACATACCAGTCCTGCGGTCCACACAGTTTGGCCCCGTTTCCTACGCTCCTTCCGTATGCGGAGTAAACAAGACCATGTTATTGAATTATCGACAGGCTTTTCCGTTGGCTAATACTTTCTATTTTAGCCCATTTTCCACTGGGCGATTCTACGATCCCCTTTTGGAATGGGACCAACGTGTATGTCGATGTCGGAGATCCCTGCCGGTCATTCACCGAACCGCAGGAGCGGCAGACCAATCTCAGCAAAAAGGGTCGGGATACTTTGTTTGGGCAGGAAAATGTAACACCCCCAGGTGCCATTGCCTTAAGATGTTTGAATATGGTACCCAACATATTCTTCACTTTGTCTAATCCAATGGGAGAAAATCAGCTGAAAATGTAGCATGTTGTGTGGTGGGAGTTAAGTGAACATGTACAATAGAGACCTAGCAAGATGAAAACGAGGATGCAGTTCTCATAATCTGTTAATCAAACAGAAAAGGTTAAGACAATAATTTATGTCATTAGTTTTTTTTCCTAAACAAAAGTGAGAATAAGCCATTATTCTGTTGTTGTTTTTTTCATTCAATTTTCAATTTTAGAGACAGCTTAGACTAGCATATACGTACACCGACCCCTTTTCCCAACAGAGCAGGCAGCACTGGACTTTCCATAACTGACAAGAGAGTCAGGTGAAATTTGTCCTTTTGGTCTCCCCATAATGCGCTGTAAAAATAACTGTTGAATCTAACAAGGATCCTTGTAAAACTGAACCACCATAATTGAAAGCACTGAACCAGTTTTGACAAGAAGACCAAGGTGGCAGTATGGTGGTACACAAATGTACAAGGAATCTCTGTGAAAATAACGTTGGATCTCTGGCAATGTTAGGACGAGGAATATGCTGTTATTTCAATAACATTTTTCACAGTGTGCCGGAGTCTTAGAATAGAGTCAGGGTGACTCTTTCTCTGTGATATCAGAACATTTACATCAACATTATTCTGATGACGTTCTTTGACGTCATCCTGCTAAGGAACGCAGCCCTACAACTGACCAGTGGTGGTCCCTACTTACAGCCTATGACCTCCCCTACCTGCTAAACACACACTAACCAACATCACCATTAGGTGACTGTTCCTAAAGGTCACAGACAACCACCACGCCCTCTGATGGTCATTTAACCCTGTAAAGGGCACACATAATGCCCTTTTTACAGCTTAACCTTCACACAGCATGATACAGAAATGCTATCTTGCTCAGTAATTGTCCTGCATCCATGTATCATGTCTGCCTTAGGGGTTGATACACTCCCAAAGGCTGGACATGATGCACTAATGAAGTGAATGGAGAGTAGACCTTGACAGCACAGGAACTTAAACCCAGGAGGCACCAGGTGGGAATTAAAGGGTTAATGCCTCACAAACTGTAAAAACCCGGCCCATGTCGCCTCATGACCCAACGGCTTTAGCCAACCAGAGTCGTGGAAAACCGCAGTCTCTCTGACGTCAGAAGAGGTCGATGGTGTTTTCCTTTTATAACATTTCTCTTCTTTTTATTTCGTCTTCTTTTTTCTTTATGTGACGGTAGGGGACCGAGAGGTCGGTTGGTGGTAGGGTAGGGAAAGGTCGATGGTTTTAGGGCTCAATATCTGTTCTGGGGCTAGTTGGGTCCCTTATCCATGTGCCACTCCAGATGAAGTGTTTTCACTATCAGACTCCATTGTACACTAAAAGAATATTGGACAATGGATCAATCTCTTACCGATTTCCAGTGTTTGACCTACATTTTGAAGGCGTTCATGAACAACTCCAACGAGATCCATGTACAACGCCTTCATAACTAGCAATTTGATTTGACTAATACATACCAATATTGCACATATTCTGGTCTATGAGGAAGGTACTATAGAGCTATCATCATAAACATAATTATACAAATATATGAGGAAAAGCCATGGCCTATAATATAACCACATTTTCTATTTGGATATGAAAAATAATTATTCCCCTTAACCCTTTCTATCCCTGTGTTTCCCAAATATAGTGTCATAGTACTGCATATATGCAGTACAGGGAGTTAAAGGGTTAATACCAGGCAATGTCCTTGTAGGCAATTGAATATCGCTTCATCAATGTACTTTTCTTAGGCATCCATGGACCACTGTAGATTTAAGCTCAAGTTGGTGCCTCTAGGTTATTTTTTTTGTTTGAATTTACTTTATTTGCCTCTTTGTAATTTTCGATGAAGTCTTACATGATGTTCAATTGTAACATTAATCCGTTGTTCTCAGTTTTCCTTAACAAAGTTAATTCCAGATTATCGATGGAGTCTTACATAATGTTCAATTGTAACATTATATCGTTGATCTCAATTTTCCTTAACAAGTTATCTCCAATTTACATTGATATAATAATAATCATAAGTGTCCGACAAAACACTGAACCCTCACAGGTGTTCAGGCTGGTTGGGCACTCGTGATATAGCTTGGGATACATATAGGCAAATAAGAAGGTATGGACCTCATCCCCACTTAGTTAGTGTTTGGGTTGATCCTTCTGGTCCTACCTAGGTATAGATATACATATATATATGCATAGTAACATGACACAATAAGATATAGTGTGAGGGTTGACATATGGGGGGAAACAGTTCATCCCATCTTATTCAGCAAGGAGATTAACTAAATGGTAACCTTTATCCATAGGGCAGAAGTGATTTAAGAAATTGTAAACTATCTTTTTTAAATTTCCCTTTAGTTTCAGCATTCCTTCTGTCCACTGGGAGCAGGTTCCATTGTTGGGCACCATAGAACTCTACGCTTTTAGCATATGAAGCACAATTAGGGGTAATAATCTTACATGTTGGAGCATCATGTAGGCGAGTAGGTAATATGGTAATAGTCTTGTACACATTGGACCTAGATCTATCGTACATGTAGTTCAATAGGTGGATAAACCTTCTATCTTTCAATTTATTACAATTTGTTTCATTATGGATGAAATTTGTATTGGTAATATGAGGAACCTTAAGGCAGATCTTTAAACATCTATTCTGGGCAAATTGAAGAGGTTCCAGGTATTTGTCATAAGTGGTAGTAAAGCATACATCAGCATAGTCCATATAAGGCAGTATGGTCGTTTTATATATATTAATAGCTGTTTTCACATCTACATATCGTCTAAGTAAACACAGTTTATATGTCTTATAAGCTATGGTTTTAACCTGATTTTTTAAGTGAAGCCCATATGAAAGTAAAGGGTCTAATATCACACCTAGGTATTTATAGCTCGGTACCACCTGTAATAAGTGGTTATCTAGTAAGATATTAGCTTGAAGTGTCTTTAATTTTGTGGTTGAACTTGAGAAAATCATGACCTTTGTCTTAGACACATTGATAGACAATTTGTTTTGAATACACCATGTTGAATAATTTTCCAAATCTTCCTGTAACAATCTTTTGGATAAGTCGAAGTCATGGTTAGATTTGTAAATTACAGTGTCATCTGCATATAGCTTAACTTTACATGATTTAATACACTTTGTTACATCATTAACATATAGTAAAAACAATAAAGGACCCAATATTGAGCCCTGCGGAACTCCACAGACAACCTCCTCTTTGTCAGAAATTAATCCGTTTGCAAATACCATTTGTTTTCTATTACTTAAATAATCTTTGAACCAATGGTAGTTATCTGATCTTATTCCATAGTGGTGTATTTTTATTAGTAAGACAGAGTGGTCTACCGTATCAAAAGCCTTTCTAAGGTCTATAAAGGCTGCCACTGTAGAATTTGCTATATTTAACTCCCTTTTAATATCATCCGTGAATTTGGATAGAGTGTCAATTGTGCTAAAGCCAGAGCGGAAACCACCTTGGTTGTGAGTCAATATATTTTCTTTCATTAGGAAACCATAAACTCTATTATGTACAATTTTCTCAAGGAGTTTACAAGGTAAAGGTAGAATCGATATAGGTCTATAGTTATTTACATATAAAGAATTACCAGCTTTGGGTATTGGGGTTATTTTTGAAATCTTCCATGAATTTGGTACACTATTTGAGGTAAAAGATAGATTGAATAATTTGACCAGTTTTTCAGGAATATGTTTAAAGACGATCTTGAGTATTGATGAGGGGATGTTATGAATAGCAGATGATTTAATAATGTTAATATCATTCACTAATTTTAGTACTTCTTGTACATTGGTTTCCATGGGGTCCATTTGTGCTGCAACTTTTTTGTCATAAGGTTGCCATGGTATGTTAAGATCTTGGGCTAGAGTAGGACCAATATTTGCGAAATAATTGTTTATGAATTTAGGGATATCTTCTTTATGGACAGGTATGTCATTATTATTATGGTCTACTAAACATATGTCTTTTTTTGAGTTTGGGTGGCCCGGTATAAGATTGTTTATAACACGCCAGAATTTTTTGTGGTCATTTTTATATTCCACAAGTTGGTCTTTAAAGAAATTTTTTCTGGTCATGTGTCACCATGATGCACCATTACATTCCTGGCAAGGGCCCGAACTGGATCTCTAGAAAGGGGGTAGGGGTTGAGGCTATATATAATACAGGGTAGGTCACTCTTGGAGCCGCCATACTGACAGTAGGCTCAAAGCAGACATGGAACATTGCAGGCACAGTGCAAACCCTATGGGCTCAAAGCAGACATGGAACTACAATGACTGACACTGTCCTAACCTTCTCTCCCCAACCTCTGCATGGAGAATGACTCAAGTTGGTGTGGGTGATACCTGGCTACTCTACCAACAGCATTTCATTGGGGCATCATACCAGCCCTTCAGGAGTGTATCAACCCCTTATAAGGTTGGTATGGATGCATTCATTTATGGGTGGGTCATGTCGGCAAAAATAATGTTGTACACCATGTATTAATACGCCATTGGCCCTTGATTTATGGGGCATTGGTGGGCCTAGCCCAAATGCACTCGTCTCCAGCCTTTTAGCCTGATCCACCATTAAGCTTGTCGTGTTCCCAACATTATATTCTGGTGCCCATCAGCTATGACTTTGTGTGAACCATAACCCCTGATTGGGTATGGATCTCCACACTACCACCTAATAGCCATATCGACCACATCTACACCCCCTACGGGCTGCAACCCCTCGCCACCACCCAACAAACTCTCATCATTGACAATACCACATATTCAGGGCGGTGGCCTATTTGTGGGACATCTCCCTCATATGCAGTAGGATAGTGGTTATTAACTCCATAAGAGATATATACGTCACCCCGGGGTTATTAAGCTCTTAAAATGCCTGACAGAGACCAAAAATGAAGGGCATGTCAAAGTTTCATCCAGAAATACAGGTGAATTCATTATCGGAGAGATTATATTATATATAGGATGCCCATAATACCAACGCCATTAAGGTAATATAATAGTTGTATTATGATCGTTTGAAATCAACATAATATCAAGCAACGAAAGGGGAAACTGAATCTGCAAGTATAGCAGCATTAAAACCGTACAAGGCTAGCAGAGGAGGTTGTGAGAATGAGAGGAGAAGACTCTTTTAATGTTCTAAGCAAATCTCGCGAAGCAAATCGTATTGATTTCCTCTCATCCTAGGTATGTCTGACTCATGAGAGTATGCCCCATGTCCAGCATGGAGGGTATTAAAGTGTGTATACACGCTAAAGGATCAAACAAATATATCCTTTAAAATCTGTCTTAAATAGCTTCATATGTTGTCCTCTCATGATCTGACTATATAGCTATCATCAGAGACAAATCTATGTACCTGAACTAAAGAATGGTCATGATCGAAGAACATAATGCAGCCTTCTGATGAGAAACCACCAAGACACCATGATCCCGAGAGGATGTTACAATGCTCCCAGCAGATTCTACAAATATCCCAGTCATGCTTGGAGAGTACCTCTGCCAGAAATGGATGTGGTGAGAACACAGAGCACTGCAACCTACTGGGAACTTTTCGAATTAAAACTACTGTTTACATGGTTCATGGTGCTGATTGTTATCCGGTATTTTTCTTGGACCAAGATTTAACACAGGCCAAGGCAATCTACCATTTTAAGGCATAAATGTTCTATACAGGAGTTTAAAATTTTCACGGTTGATATAAAATGTTATTAATATGGATAAGGCAGGAAAATTGAAAAATGGGTCATCTGCTAGCAAATATACACACTTCAAGGCCGACCTCCGTATATTTATCAAGACGATGTAAAACTAAGTCTATACCACCCATGTTCATATCAAATGCTTAATGGCGCTGGAAAACCGAGATCATCTACACATTTCAGGAATGACAGAAGTTTGCTGTGAGATCTTGTATTCCAAACAACCTTTTTGTACGTGAATTGCTTTCATTGCAATGTATACCCTCCAAGTGTACCTGCAACCTTTATATAGAAGCCCTGTAGATAGTACTATCTTTGACGGTTCTAATTAGAGATACCATCTACAAATCATCAGAAAAAAGACAGACACTTGTCATTCGGAGGAAAGGCTGCAGTTCTCTCTTCCCATCAGAGTAGTCCAGCTGGGCGGCAGACTATTAAAATATTCATTAGTTCTTTGGGAGTATCAGCAATAGAGGCGGTGATTAACGGCCGAAGTGCAAGGCTTTTTCACCTCCTCCACCTCCTCCTTCCCCCAACCCTTGGAATTATAGTTTCGAACTAACATTGCCTTACTGCCCTGGCCCAGTTCGATTTATTGATTTACAAGAGAATCAATCGGTTTATTTTCAGTACAAATGATCAGGGCCACAGAGATGCTCCTGCACGCCTGTCGACCCGCATGCACTACAGGGAGGTCACGGCAATAGTGAGGCTTAAATTGTTCTAGTTTTAGACTGAGGTATTAGAATATTAGATCTTGATCTTAATTAAAGAGAAACGGTATAATATTGGGATCGATGTATAACCATGTCTCACAGTGCGATAATTTTGTCCCATTTGACCCATGTTTTCTTGCAATTAGCCTACCGCGGGTTGAATACTTCAGTTAATAGTCGAATAAACATGTTGCACGCGGCCTTAGTTTTGGGTAGCTCAGCTTAATAAATCAGGCTTTATTTTTTATTATAACATAGATATCTTGCACACCTGGCTGTACCATCATAAAGACAGTATGTTATATATACACCTAAGTTTTTACCTTGCACGAGAACCTTGTCACTGATGAAAAGCTTGCACCTTTCTCACGAGGGCTTGCAGACATAATCCTAGGAGTAGTTTTTTTACTATTATCGCGTACATGTATACCCGTTCACTTGTAATTTGACACTGAGATAAGATGAAAACACAGCAGCGTTTCTTTGTTGTGTTAAAAAGACAGGTGGAGCAAAATGTACCTACAATCGTCTGCTGATAAGGGCACTTTTTCACATACTACTCACGAATGCCGTCAAGCACACTTAGCCTACGCAGCATGATTATTGACCTGAGTAGCATGGAATTCAACCCCTGTAGTGTCACATTAAACAAGAAAAATGTGCCAAGGACTACGGATAGGAGTGGCAACTCCTATCCGTAGTCCAAGCCGCATTTTGCTTTAACTACTGGGGTTGGGGCTCCCTTCCCTAGAAATAAAAAGGCTAAAAACTTTCTGCTTTTCACATCCTTTTTCTGCCCCACCCCCTTCAATTTCCCACATTTCAGTGGTGACCCTATTCTCTGGCCTCATCCATGAACACCCACTATTCATCCCCACCTCTCCTGACCTCTCTATTAATTAAGTAGAGTCTATACACACATTGGGCCAAAACTGAAGCCCCCATCCACCTCCTGGTCATGCATACTATCACACTCCCACCGAGCCTGATATGAACCAGGGATATCGCTGCCAACAACCAGGAGACGATGGACACGAGTGTGGCATACTATGGATCTCCACAATGGCACCCCCCCCCCCTTTACGGGCCACTGTAGGCCTACAAGGGCCTAGTACAAATAGCAAAGTTGCCTGCAGTCTGAGCGTCTTAGCAACATTTCCATGGTGATGTAGACGCAAACTGTAGGGCCCTTCCCTACGGTCATAGCTTTCCGTGGATGGGGGCTCTCGAACTATCCAGCAGGAGTATAGCTAGTGATCCACTGCCGCGAGTTTCTTGCGAATTGTACTTGTACGTGTATTCTCATAGAAAACATTCCAGCAGTGGATTTGCCCTTCCGATGAAGTGCGACAAAGTGCATGCGATGTCCAAGTGGCATGCACTTTGGCTACGCGACACGCAACTCCAAATAATCATGGCTACATGTAAGACTGTGGTGCATGGATGCTATTAATTAAAGCTTAAGGGCTAGTTCCACAGTGCTGGTTGGGTCCATTTTCTGGTAATCTGACCGATGTTTATATAGCAAATGTATGTGAAAGAAATTGTCATATTACGCGTAAGCTCCACTGCCGTTGGTCTGGTGAATTTTAGCTAATCCAAAGATTTATAATATATCAAATGTTTAGAAAAGAAATCGTTTGCATAAACACTTATCTGACCGGTTTCTAAGACTTTATTCTCATCAAAATCATAATAAGTTGGGAAGGTATGTAGTATAGTGAATGCCTTTGGCGGTGCTGATGGATAGCCTTCTTCTAACCATAATCCAGACCCAGGCTTACTGCCAGCGGCAATAACGACAGAAAAGGGATGGCTTTTACCTTTTTTCCCTTTTCACTTTGCAAGGCTGGGATTGGGATTATTTTCAGTGGGTGAGTGATGATACGGGTTGAAATATGAATCACATAAATTATGGTGCAGCTCTATACGTAGTAGATAAACTAGGGTTAACCAGGTTACATGAATATATATACCTGGTGCTTTATGTCAAGGTGAATATTGAGACTCCATAGGAAACACACTAAGCCCTCGTATTGCACCCCTGCGTTAAATAACCGGCGCCAAATCTGCACGATGACGTCATACGCCCACCGCGCATGCACAGCCCTTTTGAAACGTAAACATCCAAGATGGCGGCGGTCAGCATTTCGCGATGACGATGGGTAAATCAGAGTTAATTGATCAAATATTGGTTGATTTTCCACTCAAACACCTTGACATAAATGTAAAGATGAACTCTGATTAGTTTGAGCCTCCTGTTTCTTCACTCGCGTGTCCTGCCCAATCCAGAATGTTTTCAGCCTGTAGCGGATGATGGATAAAAGGGTAACAGATAATACTGTCATACAAGGAATATGTGTGCGTATGATCAAGTTGTCATATGAGAAATATCATATTGACTAGTGGTAATAATGTGAAAGAATATCAAGCTCTTATATAGGTTCCAGTTATCACTGGTTTATTCAAGCTTAGGTAGTAGTTAGGCATTAATAGCATAATGTCAATACACAAGTGTTCCACACATGGTAATGATTATGTCCATAAGGAAGGTGTTCCTTATAGAAATGTCTATATAGTTCACACACTCCAGCTCTTAGAGTTCATAGCAAGTATTAGCAGTGTTCATACAGAAGTTGCTAGGTGGGTTCCCACACCTGGACTCCAGTGTCTAATATAGAGGTAAGAAGTGCATAAAGTATGCTACCCTCTGGAGTAAAGTTGGGCAGAGCCTCCAGCTACTATGGGGGCAGAACTATGCCTGGTGGGGCATAGTCTGTCCTGAAGATGTGGTCTTGGCCTGGAGCTCTGCTTGCTGGAGGAGGTGTGTGCCTCTTGCTGTCTCGCCGGTTACTGAGATGATGAACCTACTACTGGGGGCCTTATATGCCAGCTCTGGGGCTAATTGCCCCAGACCTAGTTAGGACCAGCTTTCAACTGTTATTTCTCCACTACAATAGAGTTACATAATTGTTAAGATGCCTCCTTTGAACAGTGAAGGTAATTGGCTGGTATCCCTGTCTGTGGGTGTCTTCCCCTATTGTGATCTAGGCCTTATACAGCCATCCCACACATCCAGCACAGACTGGCATTAGAGACACTATTGTAAGGCTGCTTAGTAGCAGATGGGGGTCTGCTGAGCAAGGTTGCCGCCGCATAGCGCGGCGACGGCAGCGTCGGCGCGGTCGGTAAGGATGCAGTGGGTCCTTGAGGTGTTTCATATGTATGTGACAATATATGGGTCATATTACTATTGTTTCGCTCAGAGAAGCTACATTGTAGCATCAAGACTATCATCAGGGGAATTAGGGATTTGTAAGCCCTACTTTATCATCACAATCCTTATCATGATCAGACTATAAAGTGACCCTTTTAGAGCATTATTCAGTGATATGATAAACATTTTAAGCTTGAAGTCTTTCTTCTCTGAATATGATAATCGAGTGATTCTACAGTAGCGTTTCCCATGGTGGGAAAATGATTTTTACTGTCGGTGCACGCCCATGGTTATTGACCATTACCCCCAGAGCTGCTCGCCACCCTAAGCTCGAGCTGCTCTGGCTGGGGTGAGGTGACCTTGTGGTACTCCGGTAACCAGCTCAGGGTATAGCCGTGGTACATTCCAGCCCTGGGAGAGCAGCTCATGGTGGAGGGAACTGCTCTTAACTGCTCCTCCCTCCCCCGTGTACTACAACAACAATGCGCCAGGGAATGATAACAGTGCAAAATATCTTCCTAATGATATTCACACCCGATATTTTTGTGTTGTGATTGTAACCAGAATGATTATATTAGCATATAAATGCTAACTGTCTAGCATTTTGGCATAATCATGATATTGTCGCAGTCTTCGAATGAAGCAAGCTGTGAGCATAATTTGTATGGCAACAGTGATGTGTGACTTGAAACCATTCAGCGTTCATAATTCAACCTCGGTGCGATTGCTGGGTAATTAGAAAATGAATCTTTGAAAAGCAACAGCCAGAACCTCTGTTATAAATGCGCTGGTACAAATATCTGTAGGCTACTAGATAAGATCTGTAGGCTACTAGATAAGACAAAAGCAATGTACTAGGTGCCATCTTTGCTCAGTTTTGCTCCCATATCATACGTGTACACTCACAGAGCCTGTTTAAAGTGTAATACTAATGGGTGGTGGAGGACAGGTCCAGTAGCCTGGAAGCACTCTGCTCACAGTGGATTTAAATCATACAGTGGCAGTATACTACTGCATGGCCATATAGTGCCTATACAAAAGGAGTGCTTAAATAATAAAGGAGGCCCCCTGTATGCTGCTTGTGGAATAGTGAATGGGTTTTGTTGTATAGTAGACTCAGCATCATGTCTAATATGGACAATAATTCAGACCATGCACTGTCATATATCTCACCCCAGCCCCCCCCCTTCTATATATACAAATACATATAATGTCTCAATTATGGGACATAACTGAAGAGCTGTGGGATACCTACATCATGCTGTGTCACTGACATATTGAGGGTCCTGTCTAGTATCAAATGTAAAACAGGGAGATCTGTTTGTAATAAGTGCTTTGTCATACCTTGGGGTAGTAATGGGATGGTTAATGTATCTGTTCCCGATGGGGGTATCAGTGGGGGATGGTGCAGGTGCGGGGAGTCTGTTGCCCTGATTAATGCCATGGGGTTTTGTACAGATAGGGGCCTGGTCCAACTCTACATCCACTGATCATTCTAAAACACCTAGATTGTGGCAAGCGGTTTAGAGGTGTTAGTTTATCATGCAGACCCATCTTACTTATTAGATAGAGGGACAGGTGATGAACAGGGGCTACCTATCCATTGAAATCAGCCACAGGGTACCCTAAATGGATAGCACTAAATGTGTGTAGCTGCCATGATTATGCATACATTTGAGAAATCACAATGGTTCTCCCCACGTTCTATTTCAGCTTTCATATGAGAGACATTAGTTTCACAGAGGAGAGGAGAGAACACAACAGGAGTGGAATTCGCCTCTCCGTCTGGCCTAATGAACCACTAAGAAAATTACATTAATTCAACTTCTTTCATGTCTAGGTACTTATTATGTCTGTCCTCACCCATTAGATTTCCTTGTGATTACGTGCCATTGTCTTCATTATAATGGCTTATGAAATTCTTTGTAATGCTGATTTATAGTTACATTTTTCTTGTTCATACGGCCTCTACCGTGCCTTAATAACACAAGCCGAATTGAGTATTGACATTTGGATATTTCACCAATCAATCAGTGAAGCAAATCTATCAACTAAATGGGGTGCACCAAAGACCACATTGGTGTTGTTGAAGAGTAAAAAACTATGTAGTGCTGATGTTCAATCAGGCATTTTCCTTAATAATAATTGGCTTACTGAGAGTCAGCTAAGTGAGGCCAGGATATTTCACATGCACAATCTGAAAGTAATTACCTTCTACCGACGAGAGAACAGAGCATTGGTGTAATCATTGACACCCACATTCCCAAACACTCTATAGAAAAAAAGCTTGGAAATTGGAACAGGTCATTTTGGACCGACGGACAAGGTATTAATCGATGAAATACTGATCAACATTAGGAGAGCCATACCGCTCTATCTACTACCAGCGGTGCCTAGCAAAACATCCTCATAAAAAGCTGGGCAGCAGTTGCCAGAGTGATTAGTTGTCTATCAGGACTGCCCCCAGCTGAGGGCTCAGTCTAATGACTTCCGTTAAACTGGCCAATGGCAGTGCAGCTTGCATATTGACAATAGCCTCGTTTAGCGGAGAGAGTCAAGTGGGCCAATCAGAAGGTGGCTTATATTTGGTCTAATGTCATTGGTGCAGGCAATGTGTGGGTGCTACAAATGGAACACCTATCTTAATACGTTGGTCCTTATTATGCAGGTCTATCTTAAGTCAGCTGCAGCCAAGCATAGGTAACTTAAATATACAATGTATTGTTTAATGTAATTGGAAGAGGAATTACCCTAATTTTGATAGTCAGTCGAATATTGGCCAGAAGTGATTTAAAAGAAAAGAATATGAAGGCATCGGCTAAGTTTTTCCAAAGTGTTATTGGCAACATTCTTGTTAAATCTGTCAATCTATATTAAGTGCAAGCAGTAGAGTCTGCCATCTCGTACAATTACCGAAATATTAAGGAATAAGTGTAAAAAGCATCCGCATGTGTTAGAGCATGATAATAAGCAGAACAAAAATCTTTCTAGTATCAGATAATATTGGTCCTCTATGACTAACAAAACCTTACCTACTAACCGTTCTAGTTTTATGACCTTACCCCGGGCTGAAAACATAGAAGATGTGTTAGTTAGACCTGCCCATTCCAAATGGGCTGTGAGGAGAATATATACTTTAGTAGGTCGGGTGATCGGCCTCCTATGAAGCATGCAGAATTAAGGTGGGTACTGCACTGAGAGCTGGTTAACAGGGCTAGGGTACTGGGGTACTGGAGTAGAAACCAGCCTCCTCATCTTGAGCAGCCATGGGTGGCTGCTTCTGATTATATCGCCTATGATGGATGACTAGCTGAGCTGACTAGTCTCCTCCAGGGCTTGATTGATCGGGTAGTGCCTGATGAGGAGAAATGGCCTGTACACATGTTTGTACGAGGCTTTTATTACAATATAGCCATGCTGGCATTGTATGGTAAATGATATCATGGAATTGATTTTGATGTCTAGGGCGGCTAATAAATATGAGCTGAATACTAAGGGAGACATGCAATGTGTTTTGCCTTTTGGGAATTGCATCGTATTGCCAAGTAGAATGGGTACCAGTAGCCATTGTCTAACTGTCTTTTTTTTTGTGGTTTAATTTTTTTTTCTTTCCCTTTCCCCAGAAATTAGTTTCTTTGAATTGAGTTGCCAAGCAGATAGGGTGCGTCGAGCCTCTGTAGGAAGATCATGCTTTCTCTTTGGTGAAAATGATCGTCTTCTTTTCTATTTGCTACTGGTCCTGTTCTTTGAATCGATAGATTTGTTCTTGGTTCATAATGGGTGTATTGCCAGAAAAGGCATTCCATCCTCTAACTAAATAACATTAACTGATGATACAACTCCCACACCAGCTATTATCTGCCATCAGAACTAGACAATCCTAAATGATTTGGGGGAAAGCTCACGAATTTTTAAAGGACAAAAATGGGTCCATTATGCTTTCCCTTTCTCTTTTTTTTTCTTCTTTTCTTTTCACACACAACAGGGGCTTCTTCACAGTTTGTACATCATCATAGGGGCTATTGGCCATTAAGGATGTATGCCGATGTGAAGGACTATGGATTGGAATGGGGGAAAGGGATCATTAAGTCTTTTCTTTAAAAAAAAACTTTCAACTTCACATAGAAACCTTCCTCCGCAGAGGACTGTGTCATTCTTCTTAAAACAATGTGTCTCTCCCTCTTACCAAAGTAACACGATCTGTATACTGTTGGGGAGATTTTCCGTGAAGCAAAGGAATACATTCCTTTGAATCATTAAGAAAAAGAGTAGTGTTACTTCAGAGGCTAAATGATTTAAAGGTGATATCTCTTGTCAGTGATTGTTTCGAAGAAGTGTTGGGGATGGTGTATGGGTGGGTGGGGGCTATGTTATCTCTCGGTGCAGTATTCAATGGCCGCTTGTGTTTTATCTCAAGTTGAATACGACAGCCCCAT
Source organism: Acholoe squamosa (assembly GCA_949317995.1). Lineage (NCBI taxonomy): Eukaryota > Metazoa > Annelida > Polychaeta > Phyllodocida > Polynoidae > Acholoe > Acholoe squamosa. The sequence continues at coordinate 49,680,513 of OX439049.1, read as the reverse complement.
AGGTTTAACCAAGAAACTCATCAGAACACCCTCTCCCCATTAATATCCATACCCCGTATCACACTGCCAAGTTAAGCATCTCAAAATGTCACATAACTGGTGATAAAATCATTTCTAAGTTAATGGAATTTCAAACATATCTGACTAAAATCAACTTGAGATAAACACAAAGAAACAGTCGAATTGGTCACCACTGAGGGTTATCACACTTAGCTTCGCCTCACGTGATAACCCTCAGTAGTGACCAATTCTCGTGCACCTTCATCTATATATTCGCATAACTGCAATCAAAGCTCATGAAGAGATTTAGAAAGATCTAAATGTCCATTATTGTGTAGTAAACAATCTATGATAAATATCTTATTTCTCTGAGTTAGTTGCTTCTCTATCCAACATCAATATGAATAATGTGATCAATAAGAATATTGCATCATAAACCTAGATCTGGCTTGCTCTGGAAGACCCCCCTGTGTGCAGCGACTGGGTAGGTCCTCCCACAAGTACACTTATCATAGACCTATCATCATTTCTATCTGATATGAGGACATATGAGCTCATCTGAGTAGTCCATACCATGTCTCCTGGTCTATAACTGCCCCTGATAGACTCATAGGGCCATTTGGTCTCCATATCATTGGGCAGAGGACGTGATAGAGATAATGGATCTATCAGGGGAACACTGGCCATCGTGCACAGCTGAAATTACCCTGTTCGTAACAGAGCATGGTTATGTAGCCAGGGTGGGTGTTCTACATAGGGGAAAATGTAGTTTTATGTAAGAAGTGCCTCACCTGCAGCAGTCACATTCTTTTCAGTCAGGTACAAGTACCTTTCAATAGCTACTCCAAACAAGAGGACTACAAAGAGAGTCTGACAATATGGGACTGGCTTGTGCAATGCACACTACTTTTAAACAAGGCAGGTGGAATTTCAGTCTAATATAGTGAGTACAAGGTGAATGGTGAAGCAGAGCATGAGTTTTTAATATGACTGAGTACCCACGTGGTACTCTCTTTAGCTTATGTGCAACAGCCTCCTGGGCCTCCTGTCACCGAATCGTTTTGTTGGATGTAGGTTGAGTGGACTGCAGGAACAGATAGGCCTTTTTTATATCTAGAGCTTCATCAGTTTTGTTGTTTCCTGTTTGCTCTATGTGCTGGTCGGGGAAGGTAGGGGTGTATAGAGTTTGGTGTATGTAAATGGATGGATGCGGCAGTGAATGGATTATGGAGGGATGGATTGATGGATGGGAAGAAGGATCGGTGGATAGATGAATGGATTGGTGGAAGGAAGGTTGGGTGGATTACTGGACTATGGAATCCTTTCAATGAAACTAGAAGAATGTCAGTGATTGCGTAAATGCGGTGGAAGGCATTTCTCAAGATGGTACGACTAGACCCCTTCAAATGGTAGTGGAATCCCTCAAACTAATGCCATTTAGAGGCCTGCATCTAGTGATCACTAATGATTACACTGGCATGACTGCCCTGACAAACCCTATGTAATTACTGCATTAAGTGCTGATCGTACAGAGCAGTCATAAGGCATTACTTACGATCACCCACTCTAGTTTTGAGGGTTTCAAATTGTAGTGGCTGTGTTCAGTTGTACCATCTAGAGAAATGTCCTCCTTCAGAACTTCATATCAGTGCATCTGTATCATTACATAGGGGGCTTCATAGTGACATCACATTATAAAGACTCGGCGTCACAACATGACAATCCCCCATTTATAATTGGCCAGTCTATGGATGCACAGGGTGCCCAGTTACGTGTCTGGGAGACAGACCAGCATACTAAAAGCGCAACCGCCATTGCCTCTCACGCAACAGAGTGGCATACCCTTTAATGCCCACACCATGGTAGTAGAGTCACATTATGGAAATGTGGTACCATAGTGCATAATTAGATGATGGGGTAGCCAGAGTGCTGTTATCTATAAACCAGGCCTTACCCTTTAGCATTTGCTCAGGCCAATTAAAACTATCTGTATTTACTGTTTTTGGACTTGGAGACTCTAGGACATCTCTTTGTCTGCTGTAGAAATATTGAGAATTCTCTCGAAATATAGATTCCTTAATTCAGCTGTAAGGCACTTCACGATATTAACATAATCACTAGCACCTCCTTAAGAGTATGGCTTTTATGAGGTGGTGCCCCTTCAGCATCCTTAGTTGATTGGAACCCCCCACTCCCAGCCTCACTTTCCCCGATTATTAGATTAATCTGCTGAAATCGATTGTGCCGCTAAAAACAATAACGCCCCAGGGGTGTTTTATTTATTCTGCACTGCTCACCCCTGCAGAGCCCTAATGTAAACTGCAAGCGAGGCCGACGCAGCCGGAAACGATCTCTGCGCATGCGCGGGCCTCAACCTTGAGACCAATAGCCAGGGCTAAGACAAAAGGACAACCAATGCCGAAGGTTGGTTGCTTCGAACGCTGCCATTGGTTCGTGGGTCTCTGGCACCCTCCCTCGGGAGGTGTAGGTTGGCAGGCTAACAAGACCGATCTGCAAAGGCTCTTTTTTCAATTCCTTAACTGTGCCAGCACATTCCAGAGCAGTCTTTCAGGGTGTCATTTCTATACAGTCCCACCCTTGGTGTGTCATTAGTGGTTGATAGTCGAGAGAAAGCTGAGAGAAACCTGGTAGAACTGAGATGGGAACATGTTATTGTGTTCTTTATGTAGTTCATAAAAATTCAACTGTATCATTAAATTTAACCCTCTAAGGGTCACTGAAGCATTAATGATGCCCATTGGTCGTCATGATGCACCAATGAAGTGCTGGCGAGGCTTCATTGGAGCATCATGTCGACCGTCCGGGAGAATATGTATCAAACTTGGAGGGTCGACATGGTGCTCCAATGAAGTGCTGGCGAGCAGTCTCATTGTTGCATCATGACGACCAATGGGCATGATGCGCTCCTGCATCAGCGGCCTTTAATGGGTTAGAATCATTTCATTGGTGCACAAAGGAGAGTGATAAGGCGGTCATGTCAATCTCTTACAAATCACGTGGTATCTAATAGATATAACGTTGCACAGCTCACTCACCCCTTCTATGACTGCAGCCATCTGAATGTGAAGAGTTAGAAGGCTTCACAATGAACAAGCCACATTGGTTAATTAACACAGATAACATTCATATCAGTGCCTTTTAGTTTTACGTTTTATGCTTAAATATGATGGCATCCATGCAATGCAATTCAACAATGTGTATGACTTGAAATTAAAAACGAATCGGCTCACACCCTGTTCAAATAACTGTTGAACATTACCCGGAAACCTCGTAAAACTGAAAAGTGGACCACCGTAATTGAAAAGCACTAGACCAGTGTAGTTGTTGCAAGAAGCCCAATGTGGCTGTACGGTAGTACACAAAATTATAGTATAAGGAATATCTTTGTGAAATAACGAAGGATCTCTGGCAATGTTGCGGTGATGAATGTGTCATTACTTCAACAACTTTTTTACAGTGCATAAAGAAGAAATACTTCATATCGTCCTTTTCTATGCTTTTGTCATGCCCACATCCTCAAATAGGATGAGCAACCATCCAGATCAGTGGAGTCCCTTTATGTATGAATGACCACATATATCAGCCAAGCAGTGTGAGGAATGGATATTCAAATGTTACTATGCACAACATCTAAATCCCTTTCAGTTGACACGAGGGTGAAATACGATGGATTTATCCATAATATCGGTACTTTGCATGACCTGGCCAGACAATGAGATTAAAATCAACACTTACAATGACGCATCATCAAATTAACCCTGTAGAGAGCTGCTTCATCTTGTTTTCGCACGGGGGAATTCATGGATCAGAGAAGCCAAATTAACTTTGAGAAAATTGATGGGACAGTGGGCCGTGTACTCTTGGGAAGCCCATGGCTGCCATAATGCATTGTAGGTAAACAAGGCATGGATGTTTAGAAATTAGAGCTTGGCGCAGTGCCCACAGTGTATGGGTTAGTGACTTCAATAGAGTGCTTTCACTGGAATGCAAGAACTGCACTTCGATAATGAACTAACTAACACTGAGTGTACAATATGAAGTCATTGAACATTTCTGTCATCTATGGCTTTGCAAATGAAAAAGAAATTGTAGTTCAGATGATATTGTGGACGTTTTAGTAGATATTCCTTTTTTCTTTTCTATATGGAAATTATTAAGCTAGAATTTATCATCCGGTCAATCTAGACATCTAGAAGTTAAAGAACATATGCGTAATTTATCTGTGAAAAATGTATTATCACTATAACGTATTGTCCATTATATATATATATATATATATATATATTGTAGCGCTCTTCAAGCTCCTCCGGATAAGAGAATGACGACCAGTAACACGGACAAGTATAATTAACGTGAATTCTTTATTGCCTGGCTTGCTCTGCCACACCAGCTAAGTATATCTCTATCTATATGCCGCTGCTCCTCCTCTCTGGTGCAAGTGCCGGTGCGTCCTATAGCCACCCCAAGCTCAGACTGCCTGTCCGGTGGGACACCTCCAGTATTTATACACTTGCAAGTCCACCGGCGCTGGTGTATGTACAACATACACCGCCGCCGAAGACGCTACTCCGAATAACACAATGCTGACGTGACTCCGCCTCCGCCGGCTTCCCCCCGCCCCCATGCCAGGATGGTTTCGGGATCCACCGACGTCGGCTCGGTCTACGCCACACTCTCCCCAACTAATTAACAGTCGTACTGGGAAAGAATGTCAGAGTACCCTCCTGCAGATGGGTATCCAATTTTGAATAAACAATTATACACCATGGCCCCTGGGTGTTTGTGATTATTACTTTTAAACAAATACATTGAGCAATATAGATAATCATACAGTATACACAGTATCAATACTTATAGCATGCTCCAACGGATAGCTTCATAATTTACAAATGGTTTAACTATTATACAACCGCTGCCTTCAAGACCAATACCACATCACTGCCACCGCCGAGATGCCCCCGACTCATCCACCGAGCCGTCCACCGGTCCTCCAAACCGTCCACCGACGTCGGCTCCCTCCGGTTGTTGCCGTTTCTCCTCCGCCTGCCTCCGGATGCCGCCCCCCCGCGGCTCGACCAGGTCTGCAACACAAGGTAAGGCACTTGTACTGCTTACCCCACCGGAACTGATGCATTTTGTCCTTCATTTAAGGTGCTACTGCTCCCCCAGCCTGTACTGGCTTACACCCATAGATTACTCGGGTGCATTCCACGTCATCCCAGCTTATCCCGCAGTCACCCTCCGACCCGGCTGCATCACCGCCCTCCCTCCTTTTCCTCCCACCGACCTCCGCCGGCGCCCTCCTGTACTGGAGTTTCCGTTTCCCCCGCCGTAGATACACCGGAAGAGACACTTACCCTTTTTACTGGGTGCTCGTAGAGGCTTCCTCCTCCTGTCTCTCCTCCTTCTCCGGGGCCTTCGGGGTAATAGGCCATGGCTGCCCGCATCTGGAGCACAGTCCCTCCCTGGACGCCTTGGCGTACCTGGTTCGGGTCACCTGAACCAGTTCCACATCACCGTCAGCCAAGCTTTGCACTGCCGAGCTGCACACCCCCCCCGGCACCACTCTCATCTCGGGCCCCAAGTTCCCCGGGTTCCGCAAGCGCCTCGTATACTCCTGCAGCTCACGGGGGCCTGTGAAGTCCTCATTCCAGGGCATCAAGTTCTCCTCCACCTCTACCCTTTTTCCAGAGTCGGGAGCCGGGGAAGGGGCAACCACCACGTGGCTTACAGACACTACTCCTTGTGTGGGAGCCACGCCCCCGTCAGGTATGGGTACCACCTGGGCGTCTGTCACTATTATAACACGTTCGGAGGTCGGTGGGCCTAAAGGGTCCTCATCCTCCACACTCCCCTGCACCGTCTCCACCCCCTCCGGCACCAACACCATAGTCTCCATGTGTCCCGCCTCCTCCCCAGCCTCAATTTGTAAGAGAAAGTCCCCCTTGGGAGACTGCACCACCAGCCCCTCCAATCCAACAGTAACCGTCCTGGGGTAATGCACTAAGTCAGGCCTCCCTTTTGCTCTCCCGGCCATCTTGCCTTTTTGTTGGGGGGTTACTCCAACGGGTTCCCCCTCATTGTCCCTGGGTTTGCTGCCGGAGCTCGTCTTTGCCGGGGTCTTGGGGCGCTGGCCCGTGGGAGTTAATGTACTCAGTAATATTTCCTCAAGGCTGCGCCGCGTTCCGGGGGTGGGAGTCTGGGGCACCACTGGTGGACTAGCCTTTTCCGGGGTCTCCCCCGTGCGCACGGTAACCTGCTCCATCAGTGTTTCTAATCCTGTTTTCTGGCTACTCTTTCCCGGGCCTTTCCCTTTTCCTCCTCTTGTCTTTTTAGATTTCTGTTCTTTCAAAGCTCTTTCCTCCTCCGCCACCCTGGCTTCTGCTTCTTTCTTTTCCTCTATAGCCTTCTGTCTTTCCATTTCTCTCTCCTTCTCTAACCTCTTTTGTTCCTCTAACTCCTTCTGCCTGGCCCTCTCTCTACCAGCTTTGATCATCGCTGCATACTGCTCCTCGAGGTCAGGGTAGCCAGCCACGCCGGGGGGGTATTCAAAGATCTCTTCATCAATTTTAGCTGGAGCGGAGACCATCTTCGTGGCTACGTCTTCGGGGTCGGGTTTACCTGGTCCCCTGTCCTCCTCCTCCTCCGGGGAGTCGGGGGTGGAGGTGGCCCCTTCCTCAGCAGGTGTGCATAATTCCGGTTCAATGTGGGGCTTGGGGCGGTCCTCCTTTAAGGTGTACTCCGGCAGTTTTTCAGGGCTGGAATCGAGTCCCCCGGAAATTTCGAATGCATTTCCTTTTTCCGGGCTGGACTCCTGAGCTGACTGTGAACCGTCGTCTGTGACGTCATCGTAAGTCCCAACCTTTAGCTGGGTTCTCCGTGTTGGTATACCCGTCCTAGCCGCCTCATATTCCTTTTCTATTTCATCTACGTCTAGTGTGCCCACCGGCAACTCCTTCTGGAGTCTAGTTAAGGTTTTGGTCGGGGTCTCCCCCTCCCTACTGTACCTGTCCATTAGTAATTTAAGAACAAAGAGAACCTTTCCCTCCTCCTCTGGCTCCAATTGATATTTACCGGTAACGGGGTCCGTTATCATTTCTGTAACCCGGCGGACAGCTCCCTCCTTACCGGGGGACCGGCGCACCTTTTTGTCAGGGGGCTCCTCCACTGCCTCCTCGGACACCCGTTTCCGCCCCTTGCCAGTACTACTCCGGGTGGCCACCCCTTGTGCAGGTAGTCCCTGATTGGGGGGAGTTTTCAGTCCCACCAGTTCCTCTAGATATTTGGCCGCTGCGGCCACCTCCTCCATTTCCTCAACCCCTATGCTTATCCCGGGGGACACCAGTGACGATATGATAGAGGCGCTGCCCGGTGTCTGGCTGGAGGGCACCACCGCCTCCGTTTTAGAAGTGCTTGCGGCGGCGAACTCGGCCGGCTCCTCTGCCTTCCCAGCCCCTCCTTTTGACGTGTGGACCTTAACCTTCCGGGGTTTGCCTTTAGACTTGGGTTTTGTAGACGTGGAGGTGCCTGGAGTTTGTGCTGGAACGGCCCCCGCCTCCTCTTCACTAGCCAGCCGCAGTTGCTTGGTCTCTTTCGGGGGCACCCATCCTTTTATGTCCGGGTGCTGTCTCTCCACGTGGCGCACCAGGTCATTCTTGTAATCTTTGGCGACCTGGTATTCACAGCTGGTGGAGGGGCACTCGTATCCTTCTTGCACGGCCTCATGCTTCCTCTGATGGCGTTTTAAAGCATCGCTGCGTCCAAAGGCATACGGTTTGCCCTCCTCCCTGCAGATCTCACACCTGTGCTTTGGTATCTGCACTCCCCCTACCCATACCATGGGCACGGACTTCTCGTCTTCGTGTGTCTTAGGCATATTACCGAGTTCCAACTGCTTCCAATCGATGGTCGATATTGCCGAATCCCGGGGATGAGTCCTTCCTTTATACACCCCCGGCCCGGCCACACCCCTCCCCCTTGAGTTGTCTTGGCCAATTAGCAGCCAGGAACCTTCCCCGCACGCCTGTGCCACCGGGGTTTCCCCTGTCACGAGGCCGTCACCCGACCGTGAGAACGTCCGCTCTGCTCCTCCCTCCGAACGTTCCGGTGGGTAGTGGACGTGGGAATGGGTTCTTGACCAGCTGTCTTTCGCACGGTCCTTCTTCCTGTAGGGTTTGTTGTTTACTTTTCGGTGGACTGTCTCCTCGGTGGGCCGTTGGCGGTGTTTATTTCTATCATTCTCCCTTCCCCCATGCCTAGGGCGGCTGTGGGACCGTGAGGACGAGGATTTGGGTGGAGATCGGCCCCCTCTCTCCCTCCGGCGGCCCTCCCGGTGAACCCCGTCTTTCTTTACGCGCTCCCTTGGCCCTTTTTTTTTTTCCTCCCGCCCGGCTTGTGTGTCCCCTGTTACACCATTTCTACAGCTCTCCTCCACCTTCCTCATTACAACACGTCTGTCCTCCGCCATTTCTATCGGGAAAGTGACTGTTATCTTCAAATAGTGGTCGTCTCCCTCCTCATTGACGTCACTCGCATTCTGGTTTCGTAGCAACACCGGTTTTGGCGGGGCTATAACTCCGGCAGAGGGCGCGCTCGACGCTTTAGGCGGAGTTTTAGGCCCGTCCCCCGAGCTAGGCGGCGTAGCAGGCCTGAAGGCGCCCGGCGGTGCCGTGACCCCAGCCTGTACTAAGTGTAGACACGTAGGCGCAACCTTAGGCGTCTCCTCCGCCTTAGGCGGTGTTTTAGGCCTCCGGGGTAAGCGACCCGGGGCTACTAGACGGCTCTCCCTCTCCTCGTTCCGTTCGTTATCGTGCTCTGCCTCCTCTAGCATTTCATAGACCCGCCACCTCTCTGCATGCCTGCCTAAGATACGACATCTCTCTGGGTCCTTCCTCCGTCTGGCCCACTCTGCCCTCTTGAACTCGTTTCTTTCCCTAGTTTCTTCTGTCTCCTCCTCCAGAGGGGATAAATATTCTTCATCCAGGGGGGGTTCGTCATCTGGGGGTTCACCCCTCCAGTGGGCCATTGCAGCTTCTGCTCTCACCCGAGTCTCCTCCTCCCGCCACCATTTCCACCAGCTGTCCCCACCCTCAGCCATCTTAACAGGTAAGTATGCTTGGTCACGCGGCCCGGGGTTAGGGTCCCTTATTATCGCCCGTATCGCCTTAGCCCCCGGCGATCCATCCCCTGCTCCATGGTCGGGGTTGGCTACCTCTTCCTTCGCCGGGTCTATCTCCTTGCATTCATCCCCCAGATCCTCTTCCTCTGGCAGGCAGACCTCCTTTATAGAATCAAAATGTACCACCTTGGTTACACGGCCTCTCTTTATCTTGTACACTGCATCCCCTATTCTCTCCTGCACAGTCCACGGGCCGGTCCAATAACATTGCAACTTGGGTGACAGTCCTCTCTTCTTTAGGGGGTGATAGTAGAAGACCTGGGATCCCGTTGGCAGATGGCCCTCCTCCGCCCTCGCATCATAGTTACGTCGTTGGCGGGCCACCGACCTCCCTATGTTACTCCTAGCTGCCTCATACGCCCGTGCCATCTTCTCCTGGACCTCAGCCACGTATCCAGCCTTATTCCTCGGAGGTGGGTCCAATGGGTAGATCAGATGCAGGGGGACGGTTGTTTCCCTTCCCAACATCATCATGTTAGGCGATACTCCGGTGGAGCTATGCACCGATGACCTATAGGCGGCCATCACAAAGGGGAGCTGCAGGTCCCAATCCTGCTGGTCGGTGGCCACCACCGTAGCCAGTAACGCCTCAATGGTCCGGTTAGCTCTTTCCACCATTCCATCACTCTGAGGCCTAAAAGCGCAAGTCCTTGTTTGTTTGACCCCCAGCAAGGCTACTATCTCCTTGAACAACCCCGACTGGAAATTCTTGCCCTGATCGGTGTGAATCTCCACCGGCGCCCCTAGCCGACATATGAGCTCCTCCACCAACTTCCTTGCCACGGTGGGCGCTTCCTGATTGGGAATGGCATAGGCCTCCGTCCACTTAGTGAAATAGTCGGCCGCTACCAGAATGTGTTGATTACCCCGTGAGGTCGGGGGCAGAGGTCCCATCACATCCAGGGCTACCCTTTGGAGTGGTAGACCAGCCCCAACATGTCCCATTGGAGCTCGGTGGGGGGCGGGGGCTGCCTTCCGCCGCAGGCACGGCTCACACTGCTCGCACCACCGGGTGACATCCCTCCGGAATTCAGGCCAGTAATATCCTCCCTGTACCCGCCTGATGGTCTTGTTACGCCCTAGGTGTCCGGCCAGTGGTTCTCCGTGTACCTCCTGCAGCACATCTTTCCTGTTAGGCTTGGGAACTGCTATCTGGAAGTGGGCCGACCCCGCCTCCCCTATCCACCTCCGGCCCAACACGCCCTTGTGTATTGTCAGCCTCTCTCTCTGGGCATACCAGGCCTTCTTCTCATAGCTCCAGTCCCGTCTTACCGCTTCAGTGGGGACCTCTCCTCCTTCCACCCACCCCCGTACCTCCCTAAGAAGGGGGTCATCATTCTGCAGCTTTTCCCATGCCGGCCCCACCGGAGGGTCCGGTCCCTCCGCGGGGGATCGGTTCCCTCCTTCTAGCACTTGACTCTGAGCTCTTGTGAAGACACGACACCACCGCCTGTCTTCTTCAGGGTCTCTGCCGCATTGTTTACAGGGTGTCCTGGATAGGCCATCCGCATTACCATGGGCCTTTCCTGGTCGGTGTTGTATCACTATGTCATAAGTGCCTATGATCTGAAGCCACCGCGCCAGCTGGCCCTCTGGTTCTTTGAACTCCAATAGCCACCGAAGGGATGCATGGTCGGTGCGCACTACCACCGGCCGACCCACTAAATAGTGTCTGAATTTCCGGAGGCCAAAAACGATGGCTAACAACTCCCGCCGCGTAACACAATAGTTTCTCTCAGGTTTGCTAAGGGTGCGACTGCCATAAGCCAATACTCTCTCTTCCCCATCCTGTTCTTGTGCCAGCACCGTGCCCAACCCCGTATCACTGGCGTCCGTGTCCATAATAAGCTGGCCTTCTGGTCGGGGGAACCCCAGGATAGGAGCTTCTATCAATTTCTGCTTCAGTATCTCGAAGGCATTTTCACACTCCGGCGTCCACTTGAAAGGCCGTCCCTTTTCCACCAGAGAACTGAGGGGTTTAGCCTTAGTTGAGAAGTCGGGGATGAAGGCTCTATAATACCCCGCCAGACCGAGAAAACTCCTCACTTCTGTGATATTCTGTGGTGGGGGCCACCCCCGAACAGCCTCCACCTTGCCTGGGTCGGTCCCTACCCCAGCCTCACTGATCTGGTGCCCCAGAAACAGTATCCTCCGGCGGGCCAGTTGGCATTTGGAGGGTTTTATCTTAAGGCCGGCCTCCGCCAGTCTTTGTAGTACCTCGCCCAACCTCTCCATATGCTGTTCAAAGGACTCGGCAAACACGACAATGTCGTCTAAATATACCAAACAGGTACGCCACTGAAGCCCCCGCATGGCAACCTCCATCACTCGCTCAAACGTCCCTGGGGCATTACATAACCCAAACGGCATTCTGATGAATTGGTAGAGCCCCCGGTGGGTGGTGAACGCTGTCTTCTCTCTGTCCTCCGCCCTTACATCTAGTTGCCAATACCCACTGGCAAGATCCATTGATGAGAACCAGGTGGCCCCCGCCATAGTATCCAAGCAGTCCTCCACCCGGGGCAGAGGGTAGGCATCTTTCACTGTAGCTTTGTTTAACCGCCTATAGTCCACACAGAAACGGGTTGTCCCGTCTTTCTTCTTCACTAGCACCACCGGAGATGCCCATGGGCTTACTGAAGGCTCGATTACCCCTGCCTCCAACATTTTCTCAACCTCCTCTTCCACCGTGGCCCTTCGGTGGGGGGCTAAGCGTCTTGGGGGCTGCTTTATAGGGGGTTGATCCCCCGTATCTATTCGGTGTTGGGCCATAGTGGTGTGTCCCTTATCACCCTTATGACACTGGAAGGCCGCCAGGTGTTGATTAAGTAACCCCGCAAGCTCCTTCCTTCTGTCTGGCTCTGTTCCCTCCACCAGCTCTCTTATAAGCCCTCTCTTCTCCTCCGGCGACATAGCCTCCACCCGACGGCACCAGCTTCCGGGGTTCACCCCCGGATCCTCTCCCGGCGTTTCCACCCGTTGGATGCCACCCAGAGTCATATCCTTGTAGACGATGATCGGTTCCAGCCCAGGGTTCAGCACCCTGACCCAGGTTTCTCTGTTTATTGGCTGGACCAGGCCTCTGCCCACCAGGAAGTGGGGTTCACCCTTGTGCCCGGCCATACTTTCTATCAGGCCATTCCCACCGTCCAACCACCGACCCATCACCGCGCCTTCCAGGAATGCTTCCTCCCCCGCTCCGACCACTGCTGAGCGGGTGCTCACCACTCGACACAACGATTCTGGTTGGGTCCAGATTAATCTTCCCCTGGCCACGTCCACCACAAGCTGGTTTTCTCGTAGAAAGGCGGCGCCCAATATTCCTTCCGTCCCTGTGTCCCCCACGATAAACATCGCGTTCGTGCTCCTGGTCCCCAATTGTAATGAAGCCTGCACCTCCCCTTTAAGTTTCAGGGGTCTTCCATCCACCGAAAAGACAACTTCCCCCGTTTCTTGGAGCGGCCGATCACCCCCATGTCGTTCCCACCACCCGTGGGAGATAAGGTTTAGTGAGGCGCCAGTATCTACCAGCATCTGTATAACGGCTCCCTCCAACTTGCCTTCCACTATTAGTCCTCCGCCGCCCCTCTCTCGCCTTCCTTGCACAATATTCATAGGCCCAATCCCCCCGACCTGTACCTGGCCTTGGGTAGAGGTCGGTTCTAGTTTCCCGATGGAATAACATCCTTTCCCGTCTCGGGGGCCCCCCCAGGTTTGTCAGTTCTCCTGTTGGGGCACTCCCGCTTGAAATGCCCTTCCTGACCGCACCCATAGCAGGCAGTACTCCGCCTCTTCTTCTCGGTGGAGAGAGGCTCCTCCATCTTCTTAGCCATACGGTCCATTAGCTCCACCATTTTATCCATCCTGTCGGTGTTGGTTTTGAGATGCTCATTTACCGACGCATCAGCGGTCCTAACCCTCTGCGATGTTTCCTGCTCCACCTTCAGGTAGGCTTCTGCCCCCACGGCTGTCATGACGGCAGCTTGTAGGTCCTTTGGCTGTGACTGATAGACCCATTGTCTTAGAGGATTATCCAAACATAGCAGGAATCTGTCCAAAACCAGGGTGTCTGTAGTTCGGGCGTCGGCCTCGGGGTAAGCTAGTCGGGTGTACTTCATCAGATCCTCCCTCAATTCTTGCAACGCCTCCCCCTTCCTCCGTACCCTGGTGCGGAGGACAGCTTTATAGGTCTCTTCTTGATTGGTGGGCTCGAACCTTTCGACCAGCGCCTTCCGGAGTTCGGTGTACCCTTCCGGCGTAGCAGGTTTTCTGCCGTTCAACAGCCTCCGAGCGGCCCCCGCCAAACTCAGCCCTAGGAACATGCCGGCCTCAGCCTCGTCCCATCCATTCACCTTCACACACAGGTCGAAGTGGTTGAGGTAATCGCCTAGATCCCCCGTCCCGTCGTATTTTGTGGGTTTAACCACCGGCTTTCCTTTTGCACTCACTTCGCCGTCAGCTCCGCCAGATAGGGACGGCAACGCAGGTAACCGGGTTTCATCCACTGATGGCTGCTCTCCCCCGATCACCTCTTTTTTTACCGTCATCCCCTCTCCCTTGTTGTCAGGGCCCTCCGTCCCTCTTCCTTCCTCCCGTCCCTCCGCTGCCGGTTTCATCTTCCTATGCTTTGAGAGAGTCTCTAGGAGCTGGTCCCACTCCTCCTCCGTCCAATCCTCTGACCCTTCCTCCCATCTCCTCCGAGTCATGCTTGAAGTATTTTCAGTCTTGCCTCTGGGTTGGCGCCTCCCCCGGCTAGGCCTCCGGGGTATCTCCCTCTCCACCTCCTCCTTCTCCCATGGCCATCTGAAGTCGTTTACGGGACTTGCACGCCCTCCTCCCACCTCTACCTGGTTGCCTTCCCCCGTCCAATTCCGATCCATAGGCTCCTCCTGCCTTTCGGGGTATGGTTCCCAAGGTCTGCTTTCTGTGGGTCTTCTGATTGTCACCTCCTCGTCCACTACTTCCAAGAGGGTCCCCCGACCAACTCCTTCTCCTTCCAATTTCAATGAGTCTGTTCCCGTTATCCTTGCCTCCGCCATCTCTAGTCCTGCGTGGATCCGTTGAAAACACCGCTGTCACCAATGTAGCGCTCTTCAAGCTCCTCCGGATAAGAGAATGACGACCAGTAACACGGACAAGTATAATTAACGTGAATTCTTTATTGCCTGGCTTGCTCTGCCACACCAGCTAAGTATATCTCTATCTATATGCCGCTGCTCCTCCTCTCTGGTGCAAGTGCCGGTGCGTCCTATAGCCACCCCAAGCTCAGACTGCCTGTCCGGTGGGACACCTCCAGTATTTATACACTTGCAAGTCCACCGGCGCTGGTGTATGTACAACATACACCACCGCCGAAGACGCTACTCCGAATAACACAATGCTGACGTGACTCCGCCTCCGCCGGCTTCCCCCCGCCCCCATGCCAGGATGGTTTCGGGATCCACCGACGTCGGCTCGGTCTACGCCACAATATATATATATATATATATATATATATATCAAAAAAGGAAAATTGACAAATCCTTTATGTACGTTAACAGCTAATCACCAGATCAATAAAAGGCAAATACACAAAAGGCCTGGTAGAGAATACTTAACGAGCTGTTCACGTCCCTTACTATGAGCAGCAGTGAGCTGCTCCTATTGATCCTCTTGTGGAGTCTTTGAGGCTGCTAATACCTGCTCACAAGCTGCCAGATTGGATGACATACAAGCATGTAGCTGAACATCTCTCTATCCACTTTAAACCTTTAAGCATAGCTGATGCATTGATGCATCATGCCCATTGGTCGGCATGCTGCACCAATGAAATGGTGGCGAGCAGTCTCGCCAGCACTTCATTGGTGCATCATGACTACCAATGGGCATGATGCATTAATGTATCAGTGGCCCTTAAAGAGGTTAAACATAATCTCCCACTCATGAGCTGCTCCAGAGCTGCTCATGCCTAAGGGATCTGCTCCAAGTGGCGTGCAGTGTTGGCTTTCTTAATTTGGCTTAGAATTACTAGTCAGGACTCTGTGGCTTCTTACGGGTAGAAGAACTAGTAAGTGTGATAAGAAGCTATTTAGCATTTTTGAAATCTACATTGAGGAATTCCCCAAACTCCGCAACCATTGCAAAACTAGAGTGAACTCGTTACTATACTCTATCTGTACATGTAAGAAGTACATATTGAATACTGTTTTTGCTATTTAACGGCAACTGTCATTAAATGTTGAACAAAGAGAACTAAAGCAAATGCAAATAGAGCGAATAGACGCTAAAGCAAAAAATGAAAAGACCAAACATTCAAACATGAAGCAAGTAAACAACTGAAATGCGAAACACAACAACGCGAAAAGACCAAACATGAAACATGTCAACTCACAAACACGACACACAAAGTGTGAAAGGTCAAAACAGATAAACAGTGAAACTTGAAAAGACCAAACATCCAAACATGAAACATGCAAACACCAAACACAAAGTGCCAAATATCAAAATCGACAAACATGAGAAGATGAAACATTCAAACATGAAACAAGGAAACACTGAAACGCAAAACACAACAATGTGAAAAGACCAAACATGAAACATGCAAACACACAAACGCGAAACACAATGTCACTCTTGGGCCATGTACCATATAGCACTTGGGCCTTAAACTGTTGATTCACTAAGGCAAGACCAATGTAGTCATTATAGATAGATTTATCGTAATGGGGATTTACTTATCGACTCAGTTGGGTAACTCAGACCGATGCCAACTGCGATGTAATTGGTTTAACCACGCCATTGCACATGAGACAGGTAACACCTAACAGGTCAGGGCATTTAACATGATTGGCCTCTGTATAAACCTTGTTAAAGAAAAACCCTACCCTATTTCCATGGTAGCGTATATTGATAGCCTTTATAGCAAATAAAAAGTTCCTAGTATAGATATGGAGATATTTGTCACTATAGAGAAGAACACCAGGTATTTATGATGCTGTTGATGACGTCACAATTGTGCAAATGCACCAGGTGCTCCATTGCTGATACATTAATAAAAACATCATGCTCATTGCACGTCATGATTCACAAATGCATTCAAGCATCATGCCGACCCTATGGGGTTGATATATCCCTGGGGGGTTGGCATGATGCTCCAATGAAGTGCTGGCGAGCAGAATCGCCAGCACTTCATTTGTGCATCTTGACGACCAATGGGCATGATGCACTCCTGCATCAGCGGTCCTTGAAGGATTTAGATATCTGATACGTCTTGGGTGTATAAACATGAAGGGGGGCTCTGGATGGGGGGCCCAATGTCACATGTCGATTTTAAGAAATATCCATGTCACTTGTCACTTAAATCCCAATGTTCCCTGTCACCTCTTAGAGGGTTTATTATGGCCCATGTCGATGGCACATATGTCATGTCACTATTTCGTTTTGCCTCATGTCATTAATTTGTACCATGTCACAGTCATATCTATTTTGAGAAATTGCCATATATCATGGATGTCGAATTTTGTTGTCCAGCCCCATGGAAATGTATGGTTTATCAGTGATGTAGACTTTTAGGCTTTAACAGGAAATAACTATAATATGGATAACAGATGACATTTTTCTTTCTACAATTGTCAAAGCCCCCAAGCTAACACAGCTGCTTACCAGTATACTACTTATACTTATTAGCGTTAACCATACTGGAGTAGACACAGTGCAAAGTGTGTACTCAGAAGAGGAGATTAAGCACGGATCAGGAGGTATATTGATGCCCTAAGTAGGATTAGCTATACTAGCCTTATCAGCCTCTTATCATACAGCCAGTACATGGTACTATCTACCTCTTACATCAGCTGAACTACTGGTACAGCTGGGCAGGGACTGCATAGTCCCATTGTGTCATGGTTAGCCCTACAGTATAACAGGGATTGTCATCGATTTACATCTGTTACAAGACCCTGTGTAACACCTTGTAATATAGTACTTATGTAAACACGTTAAACCTATATTTGAGTAATATTGTAACCATTATAATAGAAATGGCACAGTCACCCGTCCCATGGGCGTGGAAAGCAGGGGGGACAGGGGGGACATGCCCCCCCCCCCCACTTTTGGCCAACTCCTCAAAAGGTCAAAACTAAAAGGTCAAGCAAAGGGAGGTAAAAAATTGCAGAAAACCCCCCTGGTCCCACCCACTTTGAAACTGCTTCCCACACCCCTGCCGTCCTGATTCTTCTATACTTATTTTCATGAATCTAGATGAAATATTAATCACATTAATCTTCTACTCAATGCTCAGTGGAATAATTATCATCTGAAATTCGATGTAGAGCACGGCCTTGACACTAGGATATGGGGATGGGGGGTGGGGGGTGTGGGGCAGTGGTCCCGCCGGTAGCATGCATGCGCCAGCTGCCATACTTGCACAATTCGGCCTGAGTGCCTCAAATATTTGCTGTTTCTCCGTGGCACTCAGTGAGTGCACTCCAGCAAGAGTACTGTGTCCCCATATCACATGTCCACCTATAGCTCCTGTTGTGAGATTACCAAATACATGTATGCAGGCCTACATGGTCAGTGGCCGATCTAGAAATGTGCCCTCCCACTCTGTTTCTTTTTCTTGTCCATCTATATCTTTATGGGTGGGGGATGTGCAATTTTTTTCTTCTTAATTTAGATCCGAACTTATCAGCAGCTATTCAAACAGTACCCCCTCCCTTCCCCATTCTCATATAACTGGATCTGCCACTGCTACCCGGAAGAAAAATGTAAGACGTTCACATAGGGACAGCAATTGAGGCCCATTTTCCACTACCCGATATGGCCCCTCTGTTGGCCGATAGATCCATAGTAGAGGCTCCCGTCGGCCAACAGAGGCCATGCCCCTCCATTGAGTCCTATGGCAGCCTAGTCGGCCGAGCTGGTAGTGTGGTGCTGCTGTCGGCCGATAGATGGACCATATCGGGTGGTGGAAGACAGCCCTGAGTGAGAGTTCTCTTTATTGGATTGCAAGGACCACAGCTGGACGGACTGGAAGGGGAGTAGAAACAATTAATGCTGGAAAGGACTGTCCAGATAATGAAGTATTTCTGCTAGGATGCTGCCAGATCCCTTATAGTAGAATGCCGCCTGCAGGTTCATGGAACGAGGGAGGCTGAGGCTTGTGCATTGTAATATCTATTGACATATTGAATATAGTAACACTCGTATTCAGTGCAGTTGCCTGGGATCAGATTGTAGATACAATGGAACAGTATAACATGACATTCCCACTGCTTCCGTAGGGAATTCCCTATCTAAGTTACACTACTACTATCTAGCCCCAACCTGCAACATAGAAAATTAGGTATCCATAATATCGATATAGGGTGAGAGGGGATGGGAACAGATGGAGTGTTTGGAGGGAGGGAGGGTTGCAAGAGAATGTCGTCAAAACGACGGTGAAATCCCTGTCCCGAAGTTGCTAGAGATCCATTGTTATTTTCATAGAGCTTCCTTGTACCAACATACTGCCACCTAGGGCTTCATTGTAGAAATTATAACACTGCATAACTGCAATCCGATTATGGTGTTTCACTCTTCTGTAATACAGTTATTTTTTAAAGTGTGGATGGTAGGGGCCAGGGGCGTGGGAAGCAGTTTCAGAGTGGGTGGGACCAGGGGGATTTCCTGCAATGTTTGACCTCCCTTTGCTTGACCATTTAGTTTTGACCTTTTGAGGAGTTGGCCAAAAGTGGGGGGGGGGGACATCCCAGGAAACAAGGCACTGATTGCCACCACTTTGACACGTGTCAGTTTTGTGAAAATTTGGTGTCGTGACAATTCATGTGTAGAACACAAGAATTTCATGTGAATTTGTCTTAAGATATCAACACAAGAAATACTCGTGCCAAATTTATTCCGCACTAGGTAGCAGCACTATTCTGTTTTGACAGTTTTATCTTCCTCAAACCATTGAGAACTTAATCTGTTTAGTCTAATACTTCACTGATACTCTAACCTGTAGTTACTTCTGTATATGTATATAACCTTTTTGATATTATCTTCATGCATTGATTATTGACCATAAAAGCAGCTAAAACAAAGAGTAACAATGAATAAGGTGACACAGACACCATTTCTGTGGGCGTAAAATCTGCTCATATGCCTGGGCACCAACACCAACTGTAAATCACATGGCTCCATTGCACTTGCATCTCAGGTGCACTTTCAGTGAACTGTTAAAAAAAGTGATGAATAAAAGTTGATGACCAATGCATTGGAGCACCTATATTTGCGAGGTTACCTTTCTCTGAGATAAGAGAATGGTAATCTCAATATATAACCAATGCCTATACCAGGTGGCTATCACTTTGTACATCACCACCACAGACCCTCCATCAAATGAAAGTTTCTTTTCTATATATCACTCATATATAAATCTTCAGTTTGAATTAATTATGCTAATTACCAATGCCAAAACATGTGTAAATCTTGTGATTTCATGTGAATAAATCATGTGTTTAAAACATGTGATTTCAGTAGTCTGGCAGGTCACAGAATCACAAGAATACTTGTGTTTCATACTTGTGAATGACACCATATTTTCACCAATATGACAGGTTCCGAACACGAGTTAAACACAAGATTTTGTTTCCAGGGATGTCTCCCCAGTCCCCCTGCTTTCCACGCCCATGACGGGTCATTTCTGGCAAAGCATGTGCCGTGTTGACAGGTTTGTCTGCAGGGTTCCTCCAGGGTGGGGTGGCCGTGACTACAGCCTCCAGTAACCATCCTCCTGTAGGGAGGTCATGGGCGTGTTCCTCTGGCCGTGGCTTTCCTACATTGTTGATTCAATAATGGCGTCTATTTCTGGATGCTTGTTTCGATCGAGGCCCATCATGTTCAGAATCTGTCATACACATAGGGTAGCTTCGGTCAACCTTTGTGTAGGAAATGTATGGCCGAAGTCGCACAGTGGACTATTGGTCAAAATGAATGGTTTCTACCATTAACTAGAAACTAGGGTGATTGAATATCAAAAAAGGGTAAGTGCTATCAAGGATAAGATGTATGGGGAAATGACACATGATGTAACAATTCCTGAACAGCGTTTAAAGTGCTCTTCTGATGACATGATTATGGGATTCGGAATGTAGACAAATATATATGTCCATTCAAAATTGATATTGTAATTATATTTATAAAGGACAATTCTGTGTAAGTTGTCCTATCAATAAAGTCAAAAAGGGTGAGAAAAATTAGCCACTGTGAACAAAAGCACAGCGAAGGAGACAAGGGGAGGAAAGGAAGCCTTAAGAGGGAGAGAGACAGCTGAAGATGGTATTGATAGAGGCATTGAGAAACACAGCAAAATGCAGACACAAACTGAAAAATACACACTGTTAAAAAATGTCGTCAAAATACTGGCGCGTTCCTCATCCCAAAGTTGCCAGAAATCCGTTGTTATTTTTACAGAGATTCCTTGTACATTTGTGTACCACCAGACTGCCACATGGGGCTTCTTGTAAAATCTACATGGGTTCAATGCTATAAACTTATGTTGGTTCACTGTTCAATTTTACGAGGATCGCAGGTAGATTCAACAGTTATATTTTACAGTGCAGATTCAGATGGATTCAGAGATGACGGATGTGGAGAGAGGCACTCAGTCAGACAGGCTGAGACAGCTAACAGCATAGAAATGGATCCTACCGGGGGTGGGAGGGAGAGAGATATCGATAGGAGACTTCCTCTTGGATCCCAAATCTGATCAATCCGCAGCTGCGTCTGATAAGAGCGTTGGGAAAGTAGTGGGCAGGGAGAGGATCAGACCGTTGTGAAGGGGGATTATACAGATAAGACCATAGAGATTATCGTACACCCTGGAGGACGTGCAAGGGGTGGAGGAAAAGGGGGGGGCGCTGGTGAGGATGTATTACCTCCCAACTGCCCCTGGCAGCAAAGAAGAAATAGTTTTGTTTGGATAGAGTGGTTCGGTCGTTCTGCCTCTGAGGCCAAATAAAAAAAAAAAAAAAAAGGTTTGTTTCCAGTAACCCGATCGACCCTAGCAAAACAGGGGCAATTTTTTGTTGTTGTGATTTTGAAGAATTTTGTCTCATTTTTTCATATTTCAAAGAAATTTTTCATTACCTTTTAAGGATATTTCCTGTACCTTTTTCGTGTTCTTCCCCTCTCTCACAGTTGTCATTTTCCCATCATTATTTTACAATGAAATCAACAAATTTGACACATTCATTGATATGTGCCCTAATATTTCCTATATAAATGTAAAAAAAATAAAAAATCCGACCTAACGACCCTAGCTCTTTGAGCTATGTTACTGGAAGCACACCTTTTATTTTTCTTGGCCTGAGGTATAACGTTGTAGCCCATGAGGAAGTGGTTGGGCTGGTGTGCTCGTGGTTTAAGGGGTTGGGTGGGGGGAGTGGGGTGGTGACAAGTCAATGGGTTGATGAGGAAGGGGGGGGACCAATACTTTAACTGGTTCCATTGAAGACAAACAGACTAAGGTCAATACTCTTATGAGATAGATATGGCTTTTAGAAGGTATTTTGCGGAATTTTAGTCGGTGCAATCACACATAATGCCAGAAAACCAGAATAATATATTCAACCTGAAACCACACAGAGGCGAAATATGATAGGCCCTAACCGTTGGATTTGCCCTAATATGAATACCTAAAACGTTCAGTTTTAGTATCACGTACCACATGTTTTATGGACAACTGATCATTATATGTATGCCCGTTAGAACAGGTTTGGCTTTATTACATACATCATTCATTCTTGTTTGTTCTAGTTCACATCCTATCACACGACGGGTGCTTTATCACCATAGCCCTCTGGTTCAATACACCCTGCCTATACATCACAAGATAGGCGTGTACAGCCCAGGGTAAGGATAAGCGCCAACACAAGCCCCTGCCAGAAATAGGCTAGTCGTCAGCCACCTCTACATAACCCTATCCCCTCCTAACCCTCACCACAACCTAACCTCGTATATACCTACTCTGTCACCCACCTCCCCACCACAATGAAAAATAAAATCCACAAAAAAAAGGAAGAAAGAAAAATGATTCAACCCCTCCCTAGTTATTAGCACCCCTGGCGGAGAGAGACCGCTAGTGTTGGGACCGGAAGTGATGTGTTCGACATCAGTCGGCCATTACTTCCGGCCGCCTGCCCCCATCTCGGACAGTCTCGCCTGGTCTTGCAGCACTGCGGGACTTGATTAAAGCAGACACGTGCCCGTGATGTATGGGTTTCCATACACGGAGCACCACTGGCGCGTGTCTCCTCGGAGGGTCAGGGCATGACGCATGCGCGGTCGCCTACAGATACTCAAGAGGTGACTTGTTTTTTCAATGTGGTTTACTTCTGATCAGTCAAATTCTTTTATATTAAAGCAGCTTTGCCTCTGCGTTCTTGAATCAAAGGTCTCCTTGAATACAACACGCTGTCCATGGTCTCAGACTTTACGCAGCCATTACAAACAGTATTACTGCATTCATTTGATTATTGAAATTGATTTATCCCATTCTTTCATCCCAGTTCATGATTTTTGTCTTCCTCTAAATAGGAGTAATTCTTTAGCCTCAGACTATGTAATGAAAAGCAAATCCTCGGCCCTATGATGAATGTTGCTGTGATTCAAAAATCACTGCACTGCTGCAGCCTAGGAGCACTTTCTCCACACAATGATGTAGAGTAAATGGATATCCAATTATCATCACATTACCAGCCCCTGACTTTAATGTACCAATCGAGGATACCATTTCTCTTTCACATAGCTAAACATACTTCCATGTTAAAGAACACTCTTTGTTGTAATGGCTTTATCAGCTAGACTTGACGAATGCATTATATGGAAAGGCAGTTCTATTTATATATAAGTAATTATTTATAAACATAGGCTACTTTCTCTCCCAATATGGCCTAGGTTTTTTTTTGATTTTATAGAAAACACCTGATTTATTTGAAGACGTTTTTAAAAGAGAGTAACACAGTAAAACTGCCCATGGTATCCGCCTACCTCCCCAACCCTATAATTACTATTAATTATTTATAAATGTCCAGTACTTCTGAACCTTGTAATGATTTGCTTCTTCTGCCTATCCACCATGATGGGAAAACACTAATTTATTATCTTTCACTAATGAGGTTATGCTGCATAAAGACCCTACACGTCCTAATTAGCATTGTAACTGGATATAGACCTAATGATTGGTTATGCACCAATGGCCAGAGACAAAGGGCTGTCCTAGTACCGTGTTATCCCTCTCTGGTGCTTGTCCAGGATACTGTAGAGCTAATAGACTTGGGGTTGCAGAGATTGACTACTGTATTTGCCTTGTGTGTTGTTCTGGTGGCAGGAGGTATTGATTATATGTATGCAGCTAGTGTTGGTATAGCTTGGACATGTGGGCTGATTTATGTGTTGTGATTCTAAACATGGGTTATACTGGTGCCAGTTTAAAAGTATATGCCGGTACCTGCTAGGTTCTGTTTAATAAGTAAGAAGATTTATTAAAAAGGAAATGTATTATAACCATTATCATATAATTTATAATCAGTTGCTTTATCTATCAGATTTAATACACATGATGCATCATGTTAACCTCTTGATATGGATGAAACTTCCTATTTCTATATTAGACACTCAAATAAGCAACACCTCCTCTGTGTTTTGAATCCCTAAATTGTATCATTCAATCAGTTCAATTCAAGGTAAGATCTAGGTAGCGGTCGAATGCCTTGAATGTGCCCTCTCTCTGTCTGTCTGTCTGGCTGTCTGTCTCTCTCTGTCTCCCTCTGTCTCCCTCTGTCTCTCTCTCTGTCTCTCTCTCTGTCTCTCTCTCTGTCTCTCTCTCTGTCTCTCTGTCTCTCTCTCTCTCTCTCTCTCTCTCTCTCTCTCTCTCTCTCTCTCTCTCTCTGGAGAGCGGTACATATGAGACAAATACTGTACGCTTACCACAGTATACAATGTGGACAGAGATGTGAAGACTTATAGTCTCCATGCCTGCTAGATGAGCCTGCAATTAATGCCACTTTCCTGCAAACTGTATACTACTATCCTGTGTTCCCGCCTGTAGCTACGGAATGCTACAGGATGGCAGTTTGCAGCATGTAGATGCTAATCAAACAGTGGGTCATTAAGTCAAGGAAGGGGTATGTATACTTATAAAAAACAAAACACGTTGAAATCAGAATACTGGACGCAGCAAAGGAGTGGAATAGGCTTAATGATAATTTTTTTGAGAATATGTAACCTATAAATGTCGTTGACTTCATGATGTTACAAAACTTTATATTTGCAAAAAAAAAATCTTTGCTTCATCCAATAAATTTAATATAAAATGTAAAATTCACTACTCTAGCTAGACCTGTTTAGGCTTACCATGGAGGAGCATGGATCGATCACTGACCCACTTGACGCGCATGTATGGGATAGCGTGGCCGAGCGGTCTAAGGCGCTGGTTTAAGGCACCAGTCTCTTCGGGGGCGTGGGTTCGAATCCCACCGCTGTCAATACTTTTTCCACCGTGGGCTTACTCCTCCCCATATGCACAATAGTCGAGTTGTAGGCCCTATGATGTTTTTCCACATGCCAGTAACCGGTATATTAATGTGACGGATTGCAGTAAACTAGCCTACAGATTGTGTTTAAATAACATACTGATGTTTAAAAACAAAAACCATCACTGGCGGAGTTCTAATTGCAGTAACACTACATGCTCAGGTAGCCTATAATATTCTATATTCTATAGCTTGTTTTGCAATGGCTCTTCCTAAATTCTGGGCACCTAGTAAACAGCAAACTACAAAAAAAAATATCATTTAAAAAAAAATCCGAGAAGCTCGTCATGACTTTTTGACCATACAACCTGAAATCTTTTTATTCTTTAATATCGTGGACACATAACACCAGTGCATAACACATACTGACAAAGTGCAATCAGTTCTTGTTTGCCTGCGCATTCTTCAGATGCGATTCACTAAATACCTATGGGAGGAATGTGCTGGAGCAATATAGGCATATTGACAACAGACGAAAACATGATATCCCGGCATGATATCTAGACCCCCCTAGATGTCAATCCCCAAGAATGCGGCGCTAATTATTCCAGACGGCAATAGTTACATATCGATGTCTAGCATTGGCCACATCACAATAAGCAATCTAATCGAGAGGGACGCATCCAGACAGTGCTTCTGAGATTTCAAGTAGTTTTCGATTGACTAATCCATCAGCAATGAATCTTGTCACTGGGATAGACTTAGGCCTATATATGCAGCGATTTCGGTTCCATTCTCCTGAGATTTAGATAGTCCTATGTGCAACTTCTCAAGAGATCAGCGTGTGCCAATGTGGGACTGCATATACTATTGGGAGTGGAAACGGGTTACAGGGGTTCACTGTATAAAGTGTATATTTAAAAAAAAAATTCGACCCCCCCCCTCTCGAGGGGGTAAATCTTTTCGACCCCCCCCCCCAAAAAAAATTTCCTTTTAGCCTATAGTTTCCACTGAAAACAGGTGAAATTATTTTGACCCCCCATCAGAGGTATTGAAAAAATTCTGACCCCCCCCTGGTCAAGGGGTTGAAAAATTCTGACCACCCCCCTCAAACCCACCAGCCCCCCCCCCTTTTGTTAAAAAATGATCACTCCCTTACTTGTCAGCTTCTGCCTTCTGACAGGGTACAGAGAGAAGAATATAACAACCTAACTCAAGCCAGGCTTGGAGCCCCATGACAGCAGAGGGCTGCCTGGATCAGACTCAGTGCTGCTTACCCAGGTCACGTTCTTCCTGCATTATCGCCCATAGAGGGACGCCATTGCTGAGCCTGCCGCTGAGCATTATGGATATATTATCCCCAAAATGTCGATACTCCTCCTAACCATGTGACAATATAGTTCAGGGACTCACAGTTATGCTGTTGTGTCACAATTGAAAGTGCGAGGCCTTTCCATGGCCTACACATAAAAT
Organism: Acholoe squamosa; assembly: GCA_949317995.1. NCBI lineage: Eukaryota > Metazoa > Annelida > Polychaeta > Phyllodocida > Polynoidae > Acholoe > Acholoe squamosa. Next base: position 49,654,347 of record OX439049.1, on the reverse strand, counting down.
GCATATAATTTTGGAATACATGTAAATAAATATAATATGGTATGAAATCATATGTATTAGCTGGTCATAAGGCATTTCCATCGATCAATCATAAATGAAATAGAAGGCCTTCAGATACATAAAAGCCCCTAACCTACCATCAAGAAGGTAGTGCACAGCATAAAACGTTATTTTCAGCATAATGTAATGTTTGGCATGGACTTTTATATAGGCCTACTCGTTCTTATCACATATAAATCGCTATGAGTTTGGTTGACATCAAAAAGTAAAAAGAAAGATCTCCTAGCTATCATCATTAAAAACAATCTCCTGTGACGTATATTTTTTATGCTGTTCTTGGGACCCTTTTGTCACATACTTGTATTTCTGTATAGACACGAAAATAAGCATCATTTAGCCTCGGGCATGAAGGATGGAGTGGTATTGAATGTTGACGGACTCGGGAGTTGGACTTAGCTGGGTTGAGTCTCTGGTTGATGGGGAGCTTCCATTCCTCAGCCCTCCTAACCCTACCTTACATATGCATCATATATCACTAGGGGCCCATGTCAGGTTGCTGTAGGCTATAGCCAGCCCACCACACAAACCACCACCTACACGGCCTCCTCAGTTAGACAGGGGGAGGGGTGCTTTCAGTGAGAATTGTGTTGACTTACCACTGCATATTATGGACCATATTCAGGCATAGAATATGGATGCTGAATCTAAATTTATGTATGGATAATGGTAAGTCTTATGGAATTGAACCAATTAATTCGCATTTAGGCCTACATGTATACCTGGATTATTCACAGATTAAGAAGAATGTGATTTATCATACTTCAACTCTACTTAATAACGGCCTATCGGACTGTTAAATTAATTACACCAATATGTGTACACCATAACCATGCAGTATTTCAAATTCAATGGAGTAAAAATAACTTCTGGAAGAGCCCAAAATGGCAGCTTAGCCAATCAGAAAATCCCATACAGATGTATGCTACTTTTGAATTGACCAATGTTATCCATGCCCTGTGTATATACAGATGTGTAGATCCTTCCTCAAACAAGTCTTGAAACCTTGTTTAGTATCCCGTTTTAGACGTTCTTCTTTGAGCGTTGGTCCATAGAATAATGCTGCCACCCACCACCCTGACCTTGTTTCCTTTTATGGCCTGGATGTCATCTGGTTAGCTCTGTGCCGCCGACACTCTGAGTATAAGCACAATCTGTCACAGAAGTATAGACCTGACATGACGAGCCAAGACGGTACCATTCAGATCCTATTGTGTTCATGTATATGGTACTAGATGATAGTGTGGACATGTGAATACTTTATAATAGGCTTTGTCTCTTTACCACAGGGATAGAACTCAAGCCACGGTACTATCTACATTTGGAACACGAGAAAGGTGTATGTTGAATAATCCAAGACACACCACCAAGTCTGTGAAATAATTTAGCCTTTCTAGCTATAGTCATAGTAGACCTCTGGCATGATGAATGTATGACCCTGACCCGTTACACACCAGATGTCCATAGATGGTGAAAGAGGATGTATATACATAGAGATAACACACAATGCCGCCTTTACAGAGCTAGGTAGCTCTTGAGTACCCGAACTGTGAGCAGAAGCAGCTCCATTCAGTCTGGAGCACACAAAGCGTAAAACCCTAAAGGAGCAGCTCGGCGTCATTATAGTAGTGTGAGCGGTTCAGTATTGAAGCTGCTTAGCTATACCCAGCTGAGACTGGGCTGTGCAGTATTGTGGCTATACCCATTAGAGAAAAAGCAGGTCATAAAAGCCATACCCACTTGGGCAACTCAGTAGCGAGTCTATACGTATCGGGACAGACTGAGCACTTCATTATTTAGAGTATATTCAGTAGAAAGTCAGTAGTTCTGTAATAGGGATATATTCATTATAGAGATTTAATCGCTCCTGTTGAGGTATTCATATTCCTATGATATAGGGAATACAATACATGACATAATTAGGTGGCATTACAATTTCTTTACTGTGTTTCCCTCGTGAAAATGTGTTTTTTTTTAATAAGATGTAGAGGATTCCCTATTCACCCTACCATGGATCACCTTTTCAAGGTGGCCGTGCAGATAAATATGTATGTCTCGATCGGTACACTGAACAGAATACCGTTCAGCAATAAGCAATTGACAACCAGCCATTGGGCGAGGAACACTGCAGGTGCTAAAAATAGCTCGGTGGGAACAGCTCTAGCTGCCAGCAGGGGGATGGGCTGGTATGGAGGAGGGGAAGCAGCAGCAGTGGGCGTGGGAACAACCCATCTATAGGCATACTCACCACCCTATATAAGCCCCATAGACAGAAGGTCATTTTTGATAGAATTCCCAGGGTGCACAGAAAGTATTGTAATGCATCACTGGTTATTCTAAGGATAGACTCCGGCTGATAGAAAGACTGTAGCGCTAACGATGCGCTTATCCATGAGGTAGAGCAGCCAGAAGCACAAGCAATTTAAAAGTGTTTTGTCTCAGGCCAATCACACCCAAAGGATATAGTATGTATATCTAGGCCCTCCGTTTATTACTGAAAACTGGCACATAATAGGCTATCCTGGGAAAAGCAGAGTGCAGGGGGAGCTAGTGCAGGGGGTGTAGGGAGGTTGGATGGGAGGGAGATGTAGGGGAGGTGGTGTAAAGGGATGCCTGCAGAATTAATGAGGCCGTAGAAGATGGTTTGGCCTGGAAGTAGAAGAGAATAGATTAATGCCTTAGACAAATACAACCACGCCGTGTGAGCACATACACGATGGCATGATCACAAGTCTCTGTGGCCATTACATGGATTCATCAAACCAGTACAAGCTGTCTGTTTGACATATTGGGCATTGGAATAGCTTATAGTGGGTATTATCACCGGCAGCATTATTTAACCTGAGTTACATTAATTTTATTTTCAACCACATTATATTAAGTCTTCTTATGTCAACTAGGTCGGCTGAATTTAATTTTCGGTTTCTGCGGCCACGTGTTATCTTGGTAGATCCAATGTTATGGTTATTTCTAGCCAAATTGTTGGGTTGTTAGGTCTCTAGACATATTCTGAGCAACATGCACCAAACATAGCTGATTGATACATACGAATAGTATAAGATTTCATTAAAAGGAAGGGTACATTGGTTAATACTTCTCAATGAGTAACTGATTTCAATTTAAAAGAAAAAAAGACACCAGTGGTCATTTTACCAATTGAGACCGTCAGAGACAGACAAAATACCAATACCTCAGCTATGCCGTTTGGAAATCTGAGGAAATTCTAATAACCTTCTAGGGTCTTTAGAGATTTCATAATTCTATACTTTATGTGCTGTAGCTCAGAAATGGTAAGCCTTTATTGAAGGCTAGCACATGAAGGTGAGAAATTCATGTGAGCAATACATGCAAATGCCTATGCCTTGGTATGAGGTACACGGTTAAAAAAATGTCCTCAAAAAATGGTGCAATCCTCATCCTAGTGTTGACAGATATCCTTTATTATTTTCACAGAGAATCCTTGTACATTTGTTTACCACCATACTGCCACCTGGGGCTTCTTGTAAAAATTACACTGATTCAATGCTATTCAATTACGGTGATCCACACCCTGTTCCGTTTTACAAGGATCCCTGGTAGATTCAGCAGCTATTTTTACAGTGTAATTTCTCGTTCCAAGTCCCACAATTTCTATCCGCAATCTGTAATAGTTTTACTGAGAGTTTGTTTATCCACAAACTAGAAATGTACTTTTAAACGCTTATACAAAGAAATATCAAATCATGAATAATTCAAGTCTACAACTCACTAAAATGGTCTTCAACTACATGACCGAATTTAAATTTAACAGATGAGGATGAATTAGTTATCAACAAATCGATACCTGTTTACAATATTTAAGGGAAAGAGGTCACGCCACTGCTAGGAAGAGTTTTGAGGTCAAGACCGTTTTTATCAAATCAGTTTCGTTCACAATCGTTTGATCACAGCAAAACAATGACAATCGTCCTCGAAAATGTAAAATTATTTCCTTGTTAGAATTAAAGGCCAATGCTCTTTTTTATTGTTATCCCCCCGCCTTTCCCAACCTTTCTAAAGGAAAGGGGTGCATGAGAACTTGTCAATATGAGCATCTTGAAATGAGTCGCATAGCTCTGAATGGTTTTCATTTTATGTAGATATAATGTCGTTTCAAGGTGAACTTGAAATTGAAAGGATATCCTCTGTGACTTCACTGATACTTCTTATACTAGCCTACAATTTTAAACTGATACTCTCAGCTATGGATACATGCTATGATACACACTACCCAGCAAATTGTCGTTATCTGTCGCCATGATTGGTCATCAATGGTGACTCCTTTCTGAGTGATAACTCACTGCGTCATCTTTTGCCACTGTGTGTCAGTCTCACATGGCATGGCGATTTATCACAACAGTCGCCAACATGATCTCACTCACTGCGTGAGTATGTGCCACCCCTTGTCATCTTTCACAAAGCATGGTGACTTATCACCACCATCGCCAACATGGATCTAACTCACTGCGTGAGTATGTGCCACTGCCTGCCAACTCTCAGTGAGAATGGCAACTTTTCACCTGCATTGCCACATGGCTCTCACTCACTACGTGAGTGTGTATCACTCCTAGTTAATCTTCTCTCAAAATGGCGACTTATCACCACCATTGCCAACATTGGTCTCACTCAATATGTGAATTTGTGTCACTCCAAGTCAATGCTCTCTGAGGATTGCATCATCTGTCACTCACTCTCACTCACAGTGGCAACTTATCACCACCATTGCCAAAGTTGTTGAGACAGCACCACTGTTCAACATGTAGCTTATCTAGGAAGTGTGGGCATGAAGTATAAGTCCCATACTTATCAAATGTGCTTTGTTTCACACTGATTTCCATGTAATACTTCAGAGTTGAATCAAACAAGATTATATAGAGAGAATATCAATTGAATTTAGATAGAGGTATCTCTAAAATGAAAGCAACTATCCATAAACACCTTTTCTCTGGTTACAGGAAAAATACATAGGGAAATATCAACATGAACACCTTGTCTGTGGTTAGAGGGAAGATACATATGGCAATACCTTCTCTGGCAATACATACTTTGATCTGGCAGATGTGAGACTGCATGATTACCAATGTCGATGATCATGAGCTTTTCATCTAACAAGGTGAGTGATCACCAGTGTCGCCATCACTGGTGAGTCTGAGTGATCACCACTCTCGCCATCCATGGTGAACCTGCGCTATGACGTGGTGCGCGTTTCATCTAGCGAGGTGAGTGATCACTCGTGTCGTCATCCCTGGTGAGTGTGGATGACCAAGATCCTCACCCTCTGTGGTGAACCTGTGCTATCACGAGGTACGCGTTTTATCTAGCGAGGTGACTGATCACAATCCTTGGCATCCGTGGTGAATGTGTATTATGACATGGTGTGCGTCTCATCTAGCGAAATGAGTGATCACTCATGTCGCCATCCCTGGTGAGGATGAGTGATCACTCATGTCGCCATCCCTGGTGAGGATGAGTGATCACGATCCTCGCCATCCCTGGTGAACATGTGCTATGACGAGGTGCGTGTTTTATCTAGCGAGGTGAGTGATCACCCGCGTCGCCATCCCTGGTGAGTCTGAGTGATCACCATCCTCGCCATCTGAGGTGAGGCCATGTGATCACCACCATTGCTATTCCTGGTGATCTTGTGCTATAGCGACGACGTGTTCCATCTAGCGACATGTGTGAGCCACTTCACACCGGTTGACGAGGAGTCACGACAATTTGCTGGGTATGTAAGCACCGCACAATGCACTGTCAAAAGATGTTGTCGAAATAACGGCACAATCCTCATCCCAAAGTTGCCAGAGTTCTGTCATTATTTTAACAGAAATTCCTTGTACATTTGTGTATCACCATACTGCAGCATGGGGCTTCTTGTAAAAGATACACTGGAGGTTTATTCAAAACAGTGCTAATTTACCACTGTTTTGAATTAACCTCCTGGTCCAATGCTATTCAATTACGGTCATCCACTGTTGAGTTTATGAGGATCTCTGATAGATTTAACAGCTATTTTCTACAGTGTATGTCATAAGCCATCTGCATTGTGTATTCCCAGTGATATTTTGAAGAGAACTCTGAAGTGTTTGTTCACTGTCAGGAAAAAGCCTCATATCAAGCTTACTCTGTTCAAGACCCCTGGGTTCATAGATGAAATGTGTGCTGTTGATCATTTGTGAAAGGCCATCTGCCTAACCTGTGACGGGATTTATGTGATATATATATATATATATATATATATATATATATATATATATATATATATATATATATATATATATCTGATCCATAACACATGTCTTACCTATAATCTAACCTAAATGTACAGGCCGCTTGTCATCAAAACAAAGTAGAGGATAACATGCACATGAATATGAAGTGTGAGCCAACATCACATCGTGGCCTTGGGTCCATAGTATCGATGGCATTGTTCTCCTCAGTAAAAGGCTAAGCACACCTGAGACAATACTCAGGAAGCAGGCACAAGATGGTAACAAATGGGAAACATCCGCTGAGGCTTGTCCTATTTCGCTACCCATGTGAAAAAAGGTCTCTATAGCATGTCTATTTTATTCATTTTGTTCTGTTTGTTTCAACTTCGCATATCTTCACTCCGATAATCAGAGATTGATCTTGAGTTTAGGAGGCCATTTCTTAACAGCCTACGACTGTAACCTTCAAGTCGTGCCAAAGTCTCCATAGGAATAGCACTGGCATTTTGTAGTCGTAGGGCTGTTAGTGATCGTAGTACCTTAAGAAATGGCCTCCAGCGCAGAACTTCTCAATATTGTTACCGTGCTTCAAATTGAGTAAAGCCCCACCTCCAACCCCCAGGTCACACTAATATATTAGTTCACTATGATGTTTCAAATTCTACTACCACACTGTTGTCAGAAACTCCACCCTAAAATCCGTTCATATCTTAAAGTATCATTGACTGTAATAGTTTAACGTGTATTGAAACAGGGTCTCGGTGCGGTTACCAAAATACCCCTTGAAATGAGCCTTTGAGTGTGACTAAATTGTACGAGTTAGAGGTGGGCAGGTTCACTCACATTGCGAGTAGCGTAAGTAGTATATACGAAAGGGGATTTGCTCTGACCATATAGCCACGTTTCTCAATCCATTTACTGTACTCAGTTAGGTATACACTACAGACAACCAATTCAACAGGGCAATATCTAGTCTATATGTCTCTCAATATGACATGGCTCTCCTCATAAGTCTACTGTATTAATGACTATGATCCATAAACATCTATCAATGTACAGAAATGAAGAGCCATCACCTTACATTCATCCATATACTCTGTAAAAATAACTGTTTAGTCTACCACCTGGGGATTCTCATAAAACTGAAGAGTGAACCACTAATATGTATGTTCATCATGACTAATACCCATCAAAGGTGGCTGCTGTATGCCTTCTCCATGATGTCCAGGTGAAACTGAAAATAACTCTTAAACACTGTAATAATCACACAATATCATGATACATAGATTACTTACCTATCCCTTCATTGTCAGACATGATCAATACCGATGGATGAACAAGATAGGGTGAAGATTGTGCCTGATTATGTCCTGATGTGTATTCTGTGTAAAGAATCCAGCAAACATGTGCTCTTTGTTTTTGTGCACAGAAACCTGTGGCATCATCAATCTATGAGCTCTACACATAGTCAGAATGACTTTTTCCATGACTAATATGTGACTAATGCATATAGTCATCTGACTATGGGGGTCAAAATATGCTGGTATAGTCAGTTCTGACTATAGGTTTTATTATCAGTGTAACAATGGAGCTCTGGGAACTTTGGGACGAGGATTTCGCTGTTATTTTGACATTTCACTGTGCACCAATGGTCTGGTTTCTGGCTGATCTTATAGCCGATATCTGGGGTATATGCAGCAGTCGTTATGCTAATCACATAGATGGGGATAATCCGTATATATGTCTCGCCGACAGTCAGAGGCAGATTAGTGGATTTAGCTACATGGGTTGGGGGGTAATTAGGGCGATGATAACATAGATAATACAGTGTGGGTTATATATGGCTTATCTCGAAAGTTGGTGTTTGATTGTGATAGAAAGTGGACAGTGATATTGTGGAAATAAATCGAATTATATGTGACTAAACTTTTGCTGTAATTGCTAATTCCGGAATCGAAAATAGTAGTTTGATGGAATTTCAGTCAGAATGCTATCGCAGAACTCTGCAATTCAGTCGGTCGTCCTTTCAGGGAGTGTTAAAATCAGCCTATTCACCAACCGACTCAATCACTTGATACTAGTAATTGTTCCTAGCTGTCATTGAGCTCTTTTCGCATCTACACTGTCTCTGTTGCCTATGATCCATTGTCTAAGAGCACTTAATTAAGTCTGTTACAGTCCTGTGCTACTCAATGAAAACTGTTACTCTGCTTAATCATGGATGATTTCAAAAGGGTCTTTCAAACCACAGCATTCAAACTGCATGTGAGGAGGCTATTGAGAGGTGTGGTTAAACCTAATCCTATTGCTCTTACCATCAAATCATAGGTACAGAATAAAGGTCACGTTGTTTTCAGATTCATTATAGAGTTGTTATTTCCATCCCTATGAGGGGTAGTAAGGTGAGGTATATACCCATCATATTTACTCTTTCCCTCATTTTCTTTCTGTCTTTCTCTCTTTCTTTCTCAATACACGAATGAGCCAAAAACCATCGGAAGGCTGAACATTTTCTTTTCTGTTTCCCTCTCTGTCTCAGCCTTCCTTGTCTTATGAATTCTATACTGGCTATAATAGTCTGCCTTTGAATCCTGACCGTTAATCTTTGCCTTATAATATCCTAGATTCATTTGGGATTCCCTCCCTGTCCAAAATGCATAGCTGACTCCAGCATTACCCCCTCTAATACCCTTAGACCACAGTCATGTACTCTCCATAATGTAATGCCCTCACCCCTTGATCTCTTCTCCTGTTTCTTCCCATATCCGCACACCCATGCTCCCTCTCTCATCATCCACACACTCATATTCTGGCCCTTTCATCATGCAGTCTGACCTGCCCTGAAGCCGTCCTCTGCCCCCCCCCCTCATCAGCACATCTTTCCATTCCAGAACATTAGGATTCCTCTTATCACAAGGTAGCATGACTTTTCCTGGTTCATGAGACACCAATGAATGTTCATCAGCACTGCATGGGAGTCTCATACCAAGCCTTGGGTAGTGTATCAACCGTATCTTATAAGCCATACTCCCTATAGCTCTGAGGGGCCTGCCATTCAGGAGGCCATTTCTTAAGGCACTACGACTGCACACAGTCACTACGATTTGAGACCCCAATACTTAGTGTCAGCAATCGTAGGTAGTGCCCTACGACTGCTCTGTATGATCAGCAGTTATGTAGATATTACATAGCATTTGGTAGGGCAGTCGTAGTGCTGCAGGTGTTACATGACCAATACTGTTGGACTGTAATGTCACTAAATTAAGGGACCCCACTACGGCTTGAAGGTGAGCAGTCGTAGTGTGTTAAGAAATGGCCTCCAGAGGCCCAAGCTATCTCTTGGCATTTTCCCCACTCAGACAATCTGGCCTAGCAGGCAGTTCTCATACTGTAAGGAGGCTATTTCTTAACAAGCTAGCTACGACTGCCTGCTCCCCGTCGTACCACCATTTTCATAGGAATGGTATTGGCATTTTGCAGTCGTAGTGCTGTGTGAGATCGTAGTGCCTTAAGAAATAGCCTCCAGGTCCAATGCTTCCACCAACACTTTCCTCACTGTATATCCAAATTTATACATAATTCCCTTCAAAAAGCATGACACTGTGGTTACTCATAAACCAGGGGTTGGTGGATGCACCCCATGCGTCTATAGTCAGTGTATTCTTTACGGTGACAGAGGTGCCGCAGTCAGCGCTTTGGATACGCTGACTTTCTGGTCACTGGTGACAGCATTGTCAGCCTATTTAATGCTATTGCACCACACATAACCTTGAACACCCTTTCTGTGTCTGCTACTCTTAGTGTAGTATATAAAGCCTGGAACTGGAATCTCGCCCCACAGGGCTATCAATTTAAAATTGATACTTTGGGGAATAGAATAGAATTTAGCCCTGCAGGGCTATCAATTCAAACATTCTATTATAACCCTTAATAAAGCATCAATTTCATATTGATAGCCCTGCGGGGCAAAATTCTATACTATTCCCTAAAGTATCAATTTTAAATTGATAGCCCTGTGGGGCAAAATTCTAAGCTATTCCTTATTCTATTCTAATCTAATTCTATGCTATTCCAAATTGGTTAAAAATCCTGTATACAACCAATAGGGACAGTATCATAAGGGTTTAGGGCTGTTCCTCTAGTTCTGGTTTGAAAAGAAGAAATCATGGCTTATTTCAACCATGATAACATCCCTCTCTTCTAATAGAACTAGAGGAACAGTCCTAAACCCTAATGATCGGCCTACTGTCCCTATTGGTTGTACACAGGATGGGTGACCAGTGACAGGAAAGTCAGCGTATCCAATAGGCTGACCGTGGGTGCCCGGTCATCGCATCGGATACACTGACCGCAGACAGGTGGGGTGCTTTTTCAGCCTTCTGACCCTTATGTGGTCACAATACCAGCCATATTAAAAACTGCCCTCTAGTGTCACAATTAATATCTAAACCTCCCACCAGCAACCAGCAAATCACTGTTTTTGAGGCAGATATTAGATTGGTGGTTTTTATAAGTAAGTGGCCAGGCCTATACCTTCATGCATAGTTCACAACCAACGGCCATGCTTCATTTGCGTCTGATGTGGGATATTCAATATTCTTATCACCCTCCTTCCATTTCTAGTCCCTCTTACCCAGAAAGCAGAATCCACTCATGTGCACTTGTTGTGTTATTATTTCCGCTCAGTAGGCGGAAGTTAACAACTGCCCTTTTGGTAATCGAGAGTTCCCGGATGCTGTCGTCACAGGTTCTCCAGAATAGTGTTGTAACCATCCACTAATATCACCATGGTTTTTGCAATAGGGTGGTTGGCAACTAAAGAATTTCAAGATTTGAAGCATTCCTGATTCTTAGTGTTAAATGCAGTTTTATTCACACTACAGAGCTATGCTTACGATTTGAAACTAGTGATACCTGGCAGATGGGGGGACATGATGGCGGCTACCAGAGGATGTTACCATAAGGCCCTATAGGCTGAGTGTAATGCTGGCTGAATACCCTAAAATCTTTATGGTGACAGTCACACCACAGCTGCTGGGGCTGCAAGTGGCCATTCCCTCACACATGGAGCATTCTTCATTATAAATAAGAAGGTGGTTTCGGTGTACAGTTAACGACTTTTAGCCCTGCCTTATGATTCATAGACATTGACACTAACTTAGTACACTTTTTATGAGAACCTGTAGAGGCTCTCGTAGGACAAACCAATGATATTAAATTTTGTTTGTTTACATTGTTCACATCCTAAAACCATGCACTTGATATAACAGTATGTAGAACTGATCATCTGTTAAAACCTTTTGTTATCCTAAGATTTGGGGGCAGATCACCCCCTCCCATATTCTACGTATCCTGCCATACAAAATGGGTCTGGCATCAATACATATTCGACATGGTGACATGCCCATTTCCTAACATTGACAGGTGACATAGTCCTTAGGTATATGAGGCAAGACATAAGTGAAGTGACCTAGGTGCTTTCTAAAATTCGACATGGGACATGATAGGTTCTAAACAATGATATGGGACATGGGAATTTAAGTGCCATGTGAGATGACCACTTCCTAAAATCGATATTTGATATGCCTCCCTTCAAAAGCCCAATGTAATGTCCCATTATTACCCCCACCCCCACCCTCTCTATGTTCTATATATTACATGCTATATGCTTCTTGATCCCATACCATACCCAAATTCTACATATGCCTACCCTCCCATATGATACCACAACTATCCCACATAACACACCACACATCCTTCTTTCCATGTTCTATATACCCTAGCATGCAATACCACAACTACCCCCTAACCCTAATGTTTTATACCATACCGTGTAATACCACACCCTCATCATGCCTATACCCCCCGATGTAATACTAAAGATACTCCCCACATCACACACCACCCTCTCCATGTTCTATATCGTATAGAATTTATAGAATACCCTCCACTCCACATCACACACCACCTTCTCCTTGTCCTGGAGGCCTGAGCTGCTCAGCCTGTGTTACAAGCTGACCTTGGGGCTGCTCATATTGAGGATGGGAGCCGGAGCAGCTCCTGTGAAGTAGTGATGAGAACTAACGACCAGTAGGTGACAATGAGTAGGAGCTGTGACTGGGGCTGTCAGCTCGAAATGAAGTCTGACGGGGAGATCGATTCAAACAGCGGGCAGCATTAGCCTATAGGTGCAGTGACGGAGGAGCTGTCTCAGGACAAAAAAGTGGCATATCCTAGCCGGTGCATCACACCGATAGGCCGGTAGAACAAAATAAAGGCGAGGTGTAGACACGATGGGGGGTCTCGTGGGGATGGCGTCAGGGGATATAGATCAAATGGGATTAGATAAAAAAATATAGATAAAACACTTGTGATGAAAGTGATAAAATCAATTCTGCCTGAGAGGGTTTCTGGTTGTGAGATTCCCTGGTTTTGAAGGTTATTCCTTCGTATGGCAAAGAACACATTGTAACACCTTACAGATATTTATAATTCTATCTGATAAGTGTTGGTCCAGTTCTTATATGAATCATCCACTTGTAAATACTTATTAAGGTGAAAATATAGCGGAAATGATCCCTAGATATTTTATATATCTTTTGCATTCTCTGATACCACAACAAAGGGAAACCCCATGGGGATACAATGACACTTCTCACTGTCTTGACGCCTCCACCCCCTTGATGTTTTACTGCAAAGGCTTCATTCATGGATTCTGTCTATTGTACAGAACTGATAACTCCCCATGGGTGGGTATGGGATTGATACACCAATGCAGTGAGACTTGGTTACTCGCCGATACTGTTTTTACTGCTATTTTCGTGGGACTTTCTGCTTTTATTGTCATTTTCATGGGACCATCATATATATGCATAGATTCAGGGTTTCACGAAAATTGAAAAATAACATAAGGAATAAGCCTCATCTCATGGGAGAATAAAGTGGAATGTTATGGACCTTAGTCAATGGGAAAGGGGAGAATTCAAGGAATAAAAGAAACCGTCTAAAGCATTGCACAGACTTTTGTTGTCAAGCTTATCGCTGGGAGACTTAGTCTTATGTTTACAGCTTCAAAAACAGTGTTTGTCATTTAAAACCGGAACCCTATTGTCAGCATCAAAGGAACCCCTGCATTGCGTGCCCCTTGAAGATCAAAGCAATACCTGATTGCTCCAAGACTACCTGTTCAGGCGTTCGCCCTTTCCTAGATCCTTCTGCTTTGAGAATTTAATTGCTCTGAAAAAAAGCTGTTTCTGTGAGAGAGGGTTTGAATAGACCCTTCACGTTTTTTTCTTGTGGATGTCAGATTCTGCTGAGATTGCATCAATAGGGTAAATCTGAAAGCTTCAGCAGCACGCACACTTTGAGTTACAGGTGAATGCTTTAAGTATTGTATTATGGAGGGAAGATTGATGGCAAAGTAGAAGCATCTCACAAGTTAAATGAGCTTATTCATTTTCTTTTTTGATCAATGGCCTTTGGACATTACCTGAAATTGAAGCAGCAGTGTGAATGCATGTGAATGGATCGAAAATTAATCAAGTAGTTGTTAATCTTAACTCATGATATCACTGTACAACGGCCGAAAAAAAAGACTGAGACCAAACATACTGCTGAATCTGAAAATGAGGTTAAAAAATGCCTATTGGCTCTCAATCTTGAGAGGGTGCCTTATATGCTGAAAATAACCTTCGAGGGCAATGATTTCACTATGTTAACCTATATAGTGTAGTCCAAAAATGTACATTAACTTTATTATGTCATTTGTCTGGGTAATATCAATAGCTTTGACACTTGTGCAAATCATCTTTCACCCAAAAGTGGCTCCTAGGCCTCTATCATTCCGAGTGTCAGAACCAGTTTTATGGAATATTATGTGTTCAGTGTTAGCATACTCCATATGCATGGTTGTAGCAGTTTTGGTAGTTTAGAAGCAAGAGTCCATCTTGAATAATGCCAAAAGGGGTCAAGATGTATATAATTATATCCACACCAAATAGGTTCGATTTCATGTACATTGCACTATAACCACTTGTTTCGGAGATATATTGCTTCATTTTGGTACAAGGGCAGTCATCTTAAAAAGACAGCCATATTTCCATGTTTACTTCCTTGAAACATTGACTTCTGGATCATTTAGAACATCCAACCATGATTTATGGTGAGTAAGGCTGCATCTAAACATCAGGATTATCCATAATCATGAGATTAAAGTGAGGGTAATTTGATATTATAACCAAAAATAGGCGACATAGTAAATGGAAGTCATGGCTTGCCCCCAGAGCAGACATAACAGGATTTCTAGGAAACAAGAGGGCTGAGGACTTTGTAGAGTGTGTCGATACACTGCTGCCACATATCAGAATCTCAAATGCAAGATGTCCTTCAATATCCACTTTCTGCATCTGACCTCCCATCCTTTAAAAAAAACCTTGTGGCTCGGTAAGTGACATACATAGGCAGAGATTCTAACGGGACCACTCAGAGGTGGAAAAATGTTACCAAAGATAGTGGTTACCTTTTCTTCTAGCAGGCTAGTTATGGAGTCTGATCTGGGATGAGCCCTAACATTGTGTACAAGAAACAGGCAAGGCAGTCTCGAACAAGTGTCGTCTAGCTAACATTTCGAGCATATTTACTACTTTTACTGCATATGACTGACTCAAAGGATAAATAATTCATTAGATATGGGTTTATAAGTGGTAATCAAAAATAAATAAACAAGATTCGAGTTGAAATCTGGTGTTTGTACAGTTTGCACTAATATCAATTTGGCTACCGTGGATGAAAATGGGCAATTCTAGGTATTATGGGCATTTCAAAATTGAGAGCCGCCAGCAAAAAATGTTATTTTTGAATTCTCCAGGTCAAAATACACAGGAATTAGTGGGTTTCAGCTCAGTTTTTTTTAAAGTGAAATTTTGTTGTACACTTTATTAAGTCAAAAACAGAGAGTGGCTTGTTTCAACTTACCGGTAAGGTCACCTGACACTAACACATGGTTGTACTGAGAACCTTTTTTTCGCATCATGAATGAGGTTCCATTATTTAAGAGTCAATGCCGTATGGAACACTATTCACTTATTATTGGTAGTTTTGGGGCTTGAAAACAAAGCCATTTTCATAGTTCACAGTTAAATTCTACGTGTATGAATCAATGCTATGGGTCCTGAATTTAATCAAGGAGTGAACGTTTTCCAAACAAATTTTAAAGGCTCAGCGCCATCTGCATTCTGATTTGGTTATTGCATATCATCCAGATAAAGTATGGCAAGGAAGGAGATCAATGTTTATTGTGACGATCAGTATTTGATATAAGATACTAAAATCCCTAACCACCAATTTTCTCTGATTCCAATAGCACTTTGATGAAATTATAACGGCGTTATTCCCATGGGCCAATGCTGTATCACAGATTCAATTTAGACTCAGAGAATCCTATTTTCCCATTCATGTAGCTCTATGTGACTACAATCTTCTCCTTCAGTGGATTTATGTGGTCTTTAACCCTTTAAAGGCCACTGATGCATTAATACATCATGCACATTGGTCGTCATGATGCACCAATGAAGTGCTGGCAAGACTGCTTGCCAACACTTCATTGGAGCATCATGGCGACCCTGCAGAGTTTATGCATATACCCCCGGAGGGTCGGCATGATGCTCCAAAAGTGCTGGCGAGCAGTCTTGCCAGCACTTCATTGGTGCATCATGACGACCAATGGGCACGATGCATCAATACATCAGCGGCCTTTAAAGGGTTAATGACTTTGTCTCTTGACATAAATGTAATATTCTTTTCTCCTTTATAACGCCTCAGGCCTTTCCTTCACACACATGGGCGTAAACACAAAATGAAAATGAATGTGGAAAATCAATTGCCACATTAGTTGGCTCACCATGGGTTGGGATCTATGCTACATTGCTGGGCTGGCTTATTTGAAATAGACCATAGCGTAAGGTGAAAGGATTCCCAGATGCTCAATTCTCCTCCTATATTGACTAGCAAACATAGAGTTTCCGATGTACACCCCTAGATAGTCACATTCTCCTTCTCAGACGACTGTATGATTTTCTCATTTTGCATAATATGGGACCAAAATGTCTTCCTCTTATAGGGATTAGAACTTTCACCTAAGGTTGCCGCAACATAGGCTTTTTCTGGGAGATTATCTCTGATAGAAATGACATGTGCTTCTTTCCTTGTTATTCTATTGTTGATGTATTTTTTATGGGTGTCTGTCGACATGAAAAGAGAGCTTTGTTTATGTTGTTGTATTCCTGGCGGATCTCCACCCACGGTCATGTTTTATAAAGGGGTCTGTCCCATAGATTACAATGCACACATGCTGACTACATTAGTTTCTCCAAACAGCCAAAATAAGCTTTTTGTGAAAATATGTTTTAGTGAACATGGATAGCATTTCTCAATGAGTGGTGGATGGATATTCCTTGTACCGATCGGAGGGGCTATGATTCGATCATAAGAAAATGGTATGCTTGTAATGTCTTAGCCGCTTTCAGTACAGTTGTAGAGGGGATGGCCTAAAACAGTTGCCTAGGTAGTGATTTTTTTCAATATCCATTACAACATTGTTAGAATCTGGCAACGTCCACTCACCCCCTCAATGCTGCTGTCTTTGGGCAATAATTGCGTGCAATATGTCAGTATTATAACATGTTTTTAAGCTTCAAGCTAGATCCACTGGTTCCATTTCCATGAAGACAACCCCACAATAACAAACACACCTTAGTGTGGTATTTACTATGGACTATGGACAGCGCCGCCAAGTAGTGGCGTTCTTGAGGACACCTGGTGGCAGCTGGAGGCACCACATCCTGCTGCTTAGCATCCCGGCCTGCATTGCACCGGCTGTAACCTAGGTAACCAGGATCCTGGGCTCCCTCCATCAATCACTCCTACCCCCCCCCCACCCACTACACACACACACAGACACAGCTCACCTACACCCACAGCCCCATGCCCCAACGTCGGAACAGGCTTTTCCGTCCCCACGCGCCCCCTACCAACGCAGCCCGCAACAGTGACTGAACATCCGGGTACGCAGCATAGATCTACTGCCCTCCACAATTTGGCCGCAATCTTGGAGTTGTCCCACGAGAGGGCGCCTATAAGCCTAGCTACCTTTATGGAGGATTGTGGAGGGATAGGTAGCTGTTTGAAAGTGTATCTTATTCAATTGCTTATATAGGTCTGATAATGGTACATATAGGCCATGGAGATACTGGAAATGGTAGCGATGAAAATTCCCATGAAAGTTTAGCTACCATTTACAATGCTTCCCGAAGGCGCGCACTAAGTCTAGGTGCTCATGGGAATCAAGGTCTGGTCTACAAGAACCATTATGGTCCCAAGGGGGCAAAATGTCAGGGGTAACCAATCAGAGTACTGTAGGTTTTAACCCTTGATGGTCCCATGCTGCCTCTAGGTTCAGGTTTCTTTGGCTTCGTCATGATGCATTGATGTAGTAAGCAGACTTGGCAGCACTATATTGGTACCAAACCATTCTGGAGCGTGATAACCCCATAGAGTCAGTATGATTCAGTAATGCATTTCTTGAGAGCTGCATGAAACCCATGTGGCAAGACGACCACTGACCTGGCCATTGTGTATCTAAGGGAGTGGTCATTTCAAAATTTCAGACCCCTCTCTAGGGGGGGTTAAACAATTTTTCACCTCTCTTGAGGGGGGCTTAAAAAATTTATCCTCTTTTTAGCAAAAAAAAGCCTACATGCTACTATAGATCAAAGAGCGGCGCGAAAATTCTCCACGCCCCTGGTGCAGGGGAGCACAACAAATTTTGACTGCTGTCGGAGGGGGGGCATAAAAAATGTCCACGCACCATGTTGGCTCTAAAGGGTTAAGGTGGGAACCGTGCTGCTGTCACTATGTGTGTCTTCATTTTGTTACCCTCTCTTTCTCCAACAGGAATGGCGGCTGCTGGGGATTAGGGGACCTGGTAAGAAAGTAATGGAAACCTTGCTTGAAATTGAGACTGCAGTGCATTTCCCAAAGTGAAGCGGCGTTTGTCACGCCACGTTAGCAAGTGTTTGAAAGTCTATACCTATGATAAAAACTGCAGACGTTTCCCCTTACTGCATTATCAGTAAGATGACTGCCAGGTTTTCTTACAACAAAAAAGTCGACTCATCAATCCTATGTCTGCTTAGTAAATGCACTGGTGGCAGCCAGCTGCCCTTCCACCGGCTTTCCTATTGATCTCCCTCAAAAACTGGTGAACCTGTTCTTATTATTTCCTCTCTCTTCGTGTCGTTGCAGAATTTCGCTCCAACTTTGACGGGGGCTTGACCTGACCGGAAGTGAAACACATTATTTGACCCGTCCTAATTCCAAGATGGCGCCTTTTAAGCCCCGTTGGACGAAGACCGAATCTAAAGTGGTGCAAGAGTGGATCGAGCAAGATTCCTACAGTCGGCCTCTTGGTCGTTTCGTGAGGTGCCCTAAGTGCTGCTACTCGGTAAGTCAATTTTTAAATATATATGAACATATTTCCTTCAGTGGCTGATGGTCGGAACCGATTGGCTGATTTCACCAGCAGTCGCTACAGGATCGTTTCTTGCCAATTTAGACCACTTTCGTAACATTTTCGTGAAACTTTTTTTAGAGAATATTAGGGGTGTTATCTGAACATATAACCCGGGGTGAAGATGATATGGTAATTGGCTTCCGACCCAGAGGACTGTTGCAGAATAAAATTACGAGAGGATGAGACGAAACGAGAATACATTCTACCAGAACAAGGCTCTGGTTAGAGCGGCTGTCGTCAGAATGGATATTGCTGGCATTGCACAACAGTGGTATATGCTATCAATAAAATAGCACTTCAGCAATGGACTGTCAAAAGGTAGTTACCAGTGGTCGTAATTTCCTTATAGTTAAAAGAGTAGTTATGGTACAGGCTGATCATCATATATCTGTACAATGTCTTTTGCAGAGAGATGAGAATTAATTATTCCTAAGTAGGTTGCTATCCCATGGGAGTGGTTCACAACGAGATGGGGCATATTTAGAAATTTGTCATGCTGATATTTTTTGCTGATTACTGCTTGATATGTGAAACAAAAAATAATTTTTCAATGAACATGGTGTTATCAATGTTATGGAATACATAAGACCCATAATGGTACAAAGGGCCAGTAGTAAGTAATAGTAATTACGATCTGATGGTTGCATTTCATTATTATCACGATACCATTGTGCAATAGACCAATATTTCCTCAATAACTTGCTACAATCACAATGTGGTTCTACTACTTATTATTCACTCGTAAAAATGATATTTACCTTCAGTCATATTTAGCAATAGACTGTAAGTCATTCCCAACGAGTGGTCGATAAAATTGTGTTGCCAGAAGGATTACGTTGGTCACTTCTTCTACAAAAGCCCACCGACCATTTTAGACTATAATTTTGTATAATAATTAATTGGTTTTCACTAGACAGTACACTATAATCAGATGATACATTAATTGAATTGGCTGTTGTTCATTTCTGATGAAGAAAATCTAACATGTTAGAAATTATCATTGGACATGACAAATGTAAGTGTTCTATTATCTGAGATGAATGATGAAGGGCTATACCATTGGACATAAATGATGGAAGTATTTTTATCATTTGAAATGAATGATTAAAGTAGTTGCCTATAGAAATAGATTATATCGTTACAAATATTCGCTCTGTTGACACATGGCGTACAAATGCTGTAACATTTTTATAGCTCCAGTTCTGAATTACCATCTATCCATTTTTCAAACATGAGTAGTCGACAACTCCTGGAACGATTAAGAGTGGCCATAGAGTTTGGATTTTGGGTTCGCTACTATGAACTGGTGAGAGCCCAATCAGAGCATTTGAGAAATGGTTTCCTGGAGGCATCTCACAATGGTAGTATTGTGAAATCCACTCTAGGGGGTAAATTTTCTAAATCAAATTGGAAGAATTCCTATATGTCCGGAAGGTGCTCCGTACTGTATTTCCTCCCCATGGAACCATACAGGATTTATACCTTGAACCAATGCAGAATCTAATTATTAACAACCAATAAAACATTACAATAATTATGGCATCTTGATTTAACCAAGTACAGTTCATTCACTTTAATATTACTTCATTTCAACTTAGATTCCCTCGGTCACAATCATACCAATGCTGATTTGTCTGTCGTTTGGCATATTTCCATTCATTAGGTTCAACAGGGACCCTGTTGGGGAAGCCTCTTGAATACTTGGCATGCAGACAACAGCTAATGGCTCATAAGAAAGCCAGTCAGACTGTGTCATATCATACCTTCACTAGACACGAAGAGAGAGAGAGAGAGGGAGAGAGACAGAGAGACAGAGACAGAGAGACAGAGAGACAGAGAGACAGAGACAGAGAGAGAGAGAGAGAGAGAGAGAGAGAGAGAGAGAGAGACAGACAGACAGACAGACAGACAGACAGACAGACAAAGACAGGCAGACAGAGATAGAGACAGAGAAAGAGAGACAGAGACAGAAAGAGACAGAGACGGACTGAGAGGGAGGGAGGAGAGACAGACAGACAGACAGACAGGAAAAGAGAGACAGCGACAGAAAGAGACAACAGAGACAGACATAGAGGGAGAGACAGGGGATGGGAGTATATGTGCAAGAGAGAGGTGCAAGGTAGACAAGAGAGATAGTCAGAAAGGCAAAGAGGCACAGACAGAGAGACAGACATGTAGATGTAGACAGGCAAGAAGGCAGACATCGGTTTATCTATTCCATAATAATAGTGCAAGTTCTTTGTGAACTGTGTCCGTCAGTTCCCTATCTACTCATGTAATCATCTACTGTATCATTTTCACATTCCATTCCACTTTCCATTCTTTCCTCTTTTCCATTTGTGCTTCCATAAACCCAACCACCCTCTCCTTGGAATGCGCACTGCAAAATAGAGCAGGAAGAGAGATAGTCAGAGAGAAAGTCAGAAACCTGCTACACCATTCAACTTTCACTCACCTGCCTTGTTTTAAAACATAGTGTGTGCTGCACTCTGAGATACGTACTTGGTCACAGACTCTTTCAAGTACTCTTTTGTTGACCACTTGTGTGCAACACAAAAGAAGTTAGGACTACAAAGAAAGAGACTGCTGCAGGTCTCCTTTTCCCGTAGGAACAACACCCTCCTGGATCGTCTGGACCCCTGACTATGTACCGTTGTTTTGATACCATTTGTTTTTACAGAGGAGTCTAAATTTATTATAAAGCACTGTGGGTCGGTCCGTGCTGGTAATCGGCGTGCTTGTCATACTGACAATGGTGGATATACATCAGAGGCCATTGTCACTAGGGAACCGGCGGCACTGTTCAATTTTACACCTTCCCTCCTTCTGCAACAGACTGATAAAGTTGTATGGGTATTATCTCACACCAAGAGGAATGGGTTTAGGTGCTAGGTTGATAATAAATCTTTGAGTGAGAATATTCAAAACTAGTGGCTACTTTGAATGTAATATTATAATGCTGGAAATATTTCTACAGATAGGTACACAATCCCAACGACTCACATTTTAATGCCACTGCTTTGAATTACCATGCAGAGGGGACGATTTACAAAGGTGAAAATGAGAAAAGAGAGCATGTTTATCATCGAGCTCTAAAAGCTAATTCAGTAAAATCAAACCTGGTTTGAGTCAATTTACAGACAAAAAAAAACTAGATAGCCTTAAGGATATACCTACTGTTGCATACCATAGTAAAATATGAGCTATACACTCCAATACCTATAGATATTGAAAGTACAAAGACCACTTGTGCGGTTGTATCATATATACAAAATGCCCTCTCTACATATCAATCTTAAAGTAACAATTCTGATCAATAATTCAGACTTTAAATTCATCACGAAGTAGAGTAAGTGGATATAGCAGTGTTTTAGAAAAGCTGGAGATTATTGCTATTAATATTTGATGAAGGCTCTCTACATGAGAAGAAGGTTATTGAGATGTGATCACGGGTAGATGAAATAGACCTGCAGGGGTTGCTTTATAGAGGCAACTGGCTCTGTGGAATAGGTCGATTGTCCGTGGGCAACCAAATGATAAAGGTGGAAAGAAATTGAAAAGTAATAATAATACCACAGAGTAAAATATGATAGTATATATGAATGCGAGATGAGTTCTACAAATAGAATTCTTCAATGGCAGCCATAGACAAAACACAAATTGAAGCAATGTAAATAGTGATGGCCAGAGAGGGTATAAAATAAGTCCGTAAGGAATATTCATGGCAACACACACCTTGAGCTAAACAGACTAAATTGGGTGTGATCGCTCATCTAGGAGCTGTGACAAGCCCTATTGGGCCTTAACAACCAATTACGCCTTCATGGACCCCGAGATCGTTGTGTGTTTCTAATTCAGGACATAAAATTCATGTACGCTCATATGAGACAAATTAGATCACATAATGCTCAATCAATATTGGGCACTATAGCATTTTATAATTTAGCAGATTCCTTTGTGATGGGACATAAAGTACATCTTTTGAATTCAGCTGCACCCTGTAGATTTTTTTATCTCAAGTTGAATACGACTTCCCCATAGGTTTACCCAAGAGCCTTTGTATCACACCCCGCAGTGCGTTAACCCTACCCCATATTGAATTGAATTGACTTCGTTTATTGGCCAATAAATCACAACATGGAGCGATTTTCATTTAGTAGCCTGCCAGGAATTGGTCACTACTGAGAGTTATCACGCTTGGCCTTACTTCGTATGATAATGCTAAGTACTGACCAATCCTTATGCACCTTTGCCTATTTTCAGACTTTCAGACTGTGTTACCTGAAGCATACCTTTCCCACCTTTAGCCTCACAGTAAAGCAATAGCAGCAGACAGTGATGGGCACTGACAACACCCCTCCCATTGCCTCCCCTTCCTCTTGGCAGTAACACCTGGGTCTTTGTCTCCAAGGTGGTAGTAACAGGGCCCTCTGGAGGCAGTGTTGAGGTGCAATAACTTACAGCCCATCCCCTTGTACCATGCCAACATGGTGATGTGTGTGATCTAGTATCGATGACGCCCACAGTGAGGGTAGCCAGCCTTATGGGCTATTAGTGAGAAAGGAAGACATAATACGACTACCTAGGAGGCGACTCACAATTTCGATGGCTCGGTCAACACTTGCTGGTTATTTAGTATAAACAGAAGGTAAGATGGAATACGAATACAATTTGTATTTGTAAAGTTGGGTGATTATAGGAAGAACATCAGAAAGTACCCACATCTTGGGTGATATTCGAATTTCCAAAAAGAAATCCTCCTTAAACTCTCGAAGAGTAGACACCAGAGGCCATGAAACTTAACACAGCAATATTGATAGAACTCTGAAAGATAGAAGTTCTAGAGGGACGTATATACATGTGTAGGCCTACGCGCTGCTGAAAAGTGGTTGAGATTGATCCCGATCAAGGCCCAATGATTCAAGTTCCTGAAAAGAACCGCTTTTTACCATGGTTTATGGATGACATTGGGTGCCTTACTTCACCCTTCTTGTCAGTTATTGATGATGTAGGAGGCCCTAAGGATCAACCCCTCCCCTTCCTGATGTCGTTCCCTGACTGAGAATTTGTGGGGGCTAAGGAAGGTAGATGGTTACCCCGATACCAGCTTAGTGGCTCTTAAACAAGATTGCCTCGCACCATGTATGCATAGATCTATATTCAGCATATGAGCTAGGAAAAGCAAAGCAAGGGTCATGTATACCATACTCCATACTGTAGTTATGCAAAATAATCTATACTACTTATATCACTGGCACATGACTTTCTATACAATATCAAGGTAGACTTAATAAGACACCATAGAACAAAGGCAAAAAAGAGAAATGAATAGTCAATGGCTTACAGTGGAAGAACACAATATCTTATTCATCATTGACCCCTGCCTAGAATTCCACATCATACACTGAACTTATATGTTATATGAATTATCAACTACCTGAGTCGTCAATATGACAACTCTGTACTGTCATTGACGACCTAAAGTCGTCATTTTGACTAGCTAAAGTTGTAGTTTTAGGTATCATCAACTTGAGAACATAAAGTGGTCACTGCTGACTAGTTTCGGATCTTCCATGTTTTCAGTGTATTGACAATGAGAGATATGCACTTCCAGCATTTCAAAACAGGAATCCCTGATAAGGCAGTGTTAAAATATACATGGTCCATTGCCAACATGCTACCTTATAGAATAGCATGTTGTGTATGTAGCACACCCCGCCTGACCTGACTCATGCCAACAACAGCAAGAGATGTGCTGAAACCACAGGTTTACAATGATGGACACATGCATGGCTCCAGGGTTTTTCTTGAGGTTCTATGATAGCACATAGACACTACTCTTTCCTAGGACTTCTATGGGATGTGACATATTTGGGAAACAGCCTTCTGTCCGACGATCGAAGTAAACTAGACAATGGGAATGGATAATGTACCAGTTGTCTTCCATATAAATAATTGAACTGCAGATCTGAATAGAGCATGTTCCATTGACATTGGTATATATATATCCAAGGCCAATTCCTGTATTGTTTCTCTTTCTGATCACATTATTACACGTATTTATAATCACTTACATTTTGCTTTCATTTGCAGAAGACAGTTATCTGGAGTCACTCTTCGCATGCAGTGGCTTTTAACGTACTTGTTTTATTGAGACATTAAATTTTAATCTATGTGAGATGATAAGTGCTGATCAAAGCCTACAGATGTTAGCACTGATTCCACAGGTGTACTAATCCGACCAACTTTTTTCCATGCTTTTGCTATATTATAAATCGTCCGATTAGAGCTATTCCGACCAATTGGACATCTGCAGGGCATTTCTCAAGATGGTACAACTAGACACAACCAGTATGATTTGAAACCCTAAATATCAGAGTGGGTGATTGTAGGCAACACACTACGACTACTCTGTATGATCAGCACTTAAGGCAGTAATTATATAGGTTTTGGTAGGGCAGTCATACCAGTGCAATTATTAGCGACCACTTGATGCAGGGCTGTAATGGCATTTAACTGAGGGATCTCACTACGACTTGAAGGGGGTCTAGTCATACCATCTTGAGAAATGCCTTCCTGTGGAACCAGTGATTTCAGAAAGATAATCAAGGGTTTGGTGGCAGGGTGGGATTGGCCTGCTGGGTTTCCAAGGACCTCTGGGGCAAACTGCACTGCTCCGTCAAAAGCCTCCCGTGTATCCTCCATACCCCATCTCGGCTTACTCTAAAGGTACAGAGTGTCCCTAAAGAAGGTACTAGAAGCCCAGATACAATAACGTCCATAAAGCCTCAAGCCTCATAATATCTTCCCCCCACAGGACTAAGCTCAAAGAACGCCTACATTTCTGAAGAGAACAGAGGAGGAAGGGACAAAGTGAGCGGGTCTGAAAAAGATTTCATTCAGTGTCATGTACGCAAACACACACTACATTGCAAATTTCTGCACGCGTGTTCAATATAAGAGAGCTATTCTTTACAATGTATTTCTTTTTGTTAATTTTGATGCTTGGATGTATCTAGACTGTTTTGCCATTACAAATAGCTTATGTTTGATAGTCAGACTTCAGAGTGATCCATGCGAAAATCACTATGAAAGTTATGCACTCCAAGATACTTAAAGAACTACTTTTAGTCATGGTTTATATATTATGTTTGGGGGCTTCCTGCATCCTTTGAGTCAGTTAATGATGACGTAGGTGGCCTTGCGGATCAGGATTTCCCAATATCACTCCCATATTGGGACTGTGATGTTCCGGTCTGACAAATTTTCATTGAGTTTGAGTTTTAACAAGTTTATTGGCAGAAATCATACATGTACATTTTTCAGATCGGCCAAAACACGGCAACAGGAAAGAAATAGTGTAGCCCTCAATCAGGTTGTACAAAGTTACATCAGGCAGGCATCATTTTGGGTGTAGATCATTACGATATTACTAAAGACATAACTAAAGCCTCTTAGGGGCTGTATGTATCACCATTGATTTGCACAAGTCGATTATCCACAGGCAGCGTGTATATTACATCTTTCAAAAATAATTGCGTAGTCTATCAAGTGACTGTTATACACCAAATACATTCAGATTTTGTTCATGAATTCTTTCTTACTGCCTATCTGCTGAGTATTTGCATCCAATTTGTCCCAAAGGACACACCCCCTGTACAGTGGTGACTTATCATACGTCAAACACCTGGATCTGGATACCTTTAACTGTTTGGTGAAAATACTTTTATCAAAAGTTTATAGACTGGGTATGAGATAGAATTTGCAAATTTTAAAAACTAAGGTTTTAAAAATTGGAAATTGGATGCGGTTGTGCTCACTGACACTGACTTATTTTCATTGTCACTGAATCTTTTTGATATAGAGCTAACTTTCAACGTCATCTCCCTCCCTCTTGATTTCTGTCATGTCTCATGTCTCTCATCCTTGCTCCTCTTTCATATCAAATCCAACTCCCGGTCTCTGTATACATCTTCATATCTCCGAGGTCCAGCCTACCGTCCCTCATTCTAGCTCTTGTTTCTCATACCTCCCATACACTTGCCATGTCCTACTTTACGGGTGTACTGAATAATAACCTTTGGCATGCGAAAAGGAGAAATCGAACAAACTCCCTCACCGTTGAATGTCCTTACATTCCTATACTGTTATACTCTGCTATGTTATACAACACAGACCTATTGACAACACCAATTCTTGGGGAAAGTGCCTATGGGGCAGCAGCTCTCCTGTCGGGGTTATCCCTCTCCATTTTGGAGGTGTATTGATTTGCCCAAATGCTATTGCGCTTGCGCAGACTAAGCCGCTTAGCTCCCAACAAGGGTGGCCATAGTGTCTGCTGGCACTGGGTTGGTGATGGGGCTAGGTGAGTTGCCATTGATGGAAAAATGAGTGAAATATTTGGAAAGGTGAATTAATGAGCAAAAGATATATGAGTTAGTGGATGGAAGGAATTTGAATATAAAACTAGGATGGGAACAAGCAAAAGGGAGAAACAAAAAAATCGAGAAATGAAATGAATAGATTTCTGTTTTGCAAAGCGGGGTGTCCCTAATATACCTCTCAAAGATTTATTTATTGGTACACAAAATGAAAGGGCATAAGCCTATTTCAGGATTAAATTGGTAGCCAGAAAGACTTCAAGTTACAGGAGAGCATCATCTAGCATAGATATCACCAGAAGGACTACCTGCCTGCACACCATCCCTCCCCTCCCCCCCCCCCTCCACTGCCATATAGCTCTGTTATTACTGGAAGGTATTTCTAAAGATGGTATGACTAGACACTTTCAAATCGTAGTCGGATCCTCACTCTGATGCCATTACAGCCCTGCATCTAGTGGTCATTAATGATTGTAATGGCACCACTGGTCTATCAATAACCATGTAATTACTTCATGAAGTGCTGATCATACGGACCAATCATAGTGCATCACCTACGATCACCCACTCTAACTTTGAGGCCTTGAAATCGTAGTTGCTGTGTCTAGTGGTGCCATGTTGGGAAATAGCTGGCTGCCACCACGGCATTCTCTGATTCTAGCAATGTCACCATTGGACTTCAGTCGATTCTCAGGCCCCTTCCAGAAAGATAATCAGAGAGTTTGGGGGCATGGGAGGTCCTTCTAGAGATCCAGTAGCCTCCAGGGCTCACAACTACGCATCATCAAAAGCACCTCTATCCTCCTTCTATCCCATCCTGCTCCACCCCAGCTCACTCCGGAGACACATAGTGATACCAAAGACGATATGAGAAGCCCAAATACAATAGGATTCTTAGAGCTTCTTTGAGCCATTCGCTTTACGGTGCCAGGTTTAAAGAAGGGCTGTATTTCTGTAGGGACTGGAACATGGGTGGGAGGGGTAAAGGGAGTGGCCTGGGACTCACGCACAGGCTTGCCTTAAGGCGGGCTCGATTCCTTATAGAATTAAGAAGACACATGTAATGCATTTGATGTTCTTTGTTATTGAGGTTATTTACGCATCATACCGTATCGTCGTGTTTAAGCGCCGGGTTTTGAATGAGCGCCGGTCTTGTATAAGCGCTGGGGGTATGGGGGTCATGAAATATACCTTAAGCACTGAAAACTAGACCTTGAATAAGCGCCTGTCTTGTATTAGGGCCGGGGGTAATGCCCCCTCCAAATATATGACCGCCTGGGCGCTTATTCACGACGATAAAGTAATGCAGCCGTATTCATAGTTATGTATTTGAAAGCAATATGAATTAACCTTAGCTTTAATGGAGGCTTCAATATCAGATAGAAATGTTTAATATCACTTTACACTGTGGAGAATACGATGAGTAGCTTGGGTTCACAAAGTTCTCTTTCATTTGCACTTTTTTTTCAAATAAATACAACATGTATGGCACAGAGATACAAGAGAAACATAAAAGCTTCCCAGAACCAATCCATAGAGCCTTTTTCAATTTTTTTCTGAGTGATAGGGTTTTTTTTATGGTAATTATAGGGTCAAAAAATTCTATTGTGAGACCAATAGTTAGAGGAGAGTAGCCCCTCCTCCAACATCCCTAACCCTTGCCCTTCAGAGGGATTATTGATATGAGGCACTTCATAAAGTTAATAGCTTCAGCATCATGTCCCACGATGTAATCATATTGGCTTTTATGCTTCTTGGAAACTGTTCGCATGCAATGGGATGCTGCGATGAGCTTAAAACCTACATAAAAGATTAATACATGAAACTATATATCATCTATGTATCAGGCTATTGGTATACAAAAAGCTAGTCCATATCCTAGCTCCCTTAACAGGAAGGCATTTGTCAAGATGGTATGACTACAGCCCTACATCTTGTATGACTGCCCTAACATACCTGACGCAATTACTTAATTAAATGCTAATCTGACAGAGTAGTGCATTGCCTATATGATCACCAACTCAAACTTTAAGGATTTCAAATCATGGTGGCTCTGTTCAATTGTACCATCTTGAGAAAAACCTCCAAGAGGTATCGTCATTGCTTTTGGGTTTTACACCTAATGCGTGTGCTTTCAATGTTAATTAGGCCCTGCCATTGTGAGGGCAGCTGTACATTCCTTGTATTTTTCTAATACTTGAGATTCAGGTGCTTGACCACCAATGCAAAGTGCTTCACTGGGTACTCTGAAAATTGTTCGTGAAAACAATGAAATACCAAGAAAGGCAAAGTCGATAAGATTCCCTGATCCCTGCCATGGAAATTGAAATGGATGGTCTGAATTTAAAATGTAAAAAGAGAAATTGAAAGGGCTCAGCTACTCTCATCTCGATAAAGATGGAAATGACAGGTCCTCAAATGTGGCTTCAAAGATCAGTCTTTCATAATTACATCATCCCAAATGAGGTTATAATAGTATTGTCACTGGTTGGCAGGAAAGGGGCATTGGTAGTTAAAAAATGAAGGCATGTGTATGAATTCTGTAAATTGTGTGGGCCTTTTCGTGCAGACATGTTAAAAATATTTCTTCTATCACACGTAAACTAAGGTTTATATATTTTACATTTCCTCTTTTGGTAATGTGATGGGCCATTGTGCTGCCTTCTTTAATACTAGCCCACTCCCTTTTTCAAAAATGAGTAAATAGACATGCATGGAACACGCTACATGTACCAATAAAGTATGCGTTTTAGCACAAACGCGGATAAGTACCTGCTGACCCCCCCCCCGCTTACACATTACATATCACTATCATTATCATGTAGCCACGATGACAAACACTCTCAGAGTTTCTTTCACCATTGGACTTCAGTTGATTCTCAGGCCCCTTCCAGAAAGATAATCAGAGAGTTTGGGGGCATGGGAGGTCCTTCTAGAGATCCAGTAGCCTCCATGGCTCACAGCTATGCATCATCAAAAGCACCTCTATCCTCCGTCTATCCCATCCTGCTCCACCCCAGCTCACTCCGGAGACACATAGTGATACCAAAGACGATATGAGAAGCCCAAATACAATAGGATTCTTAGAGCTTCTTTGAGCCATTCACTTTACGGTGCCAGG
The DNA here is from genome assembly GCA_949317995.1 of Acholoe squamosa. Lineage (NCBI taxonomy): Eukaryota > Metazoa > Annelida > Polychaeta > Phyllodocida > Polynoidae > Acholoe > Acholoe squamosa. Next base: position 49,623,990 of record OX439049.1, on the reverse strand, counting down.
TTTAAAGAAGGGCTGTATTTCTGTAGGGACTGAAACATGGGTAGGAAGGGTAAAGGGAGTGGCCTGAGACTCACACACAGGCCTGCCTTAAGGCGGGCTCGATTCCTTATAGAATTAAGAAGACACATGTAATGCATTTGATGTTCTTTGTTATTGAAGTTATTCAGGCATCATACCGTACCGTCGTGTTTAAGCGCCGGGTTTTGAATGAGCGCCGGTCTTGTATAAGCGCTGGGGTTATGGGGGTCATGAAATATACCTTAAGCACTGAAAACTAGACCTTGAATACGCGCCTGTCTTGTATTAGGGCCGGGGGTAATGCTCCCTCCATATGTATGTCCGCCTGGGCGCTTATTCACGACGATACAGTAATGCAGCCGTTTTGTATTTGAAAGCAATATGAATTAACCTTAGCTTTAATGGAGGCTTTAATTTCAGATAGAAATCTTTAATATCACTTTACACTGTGCAGTACATGATAAGTAGCTTGGGCTCACAAAGTTGTCTTTCATTTGCACTTTTTTTCAAATAAATACAACAATGTATGGCACAGAGATACAAGAGAAACATAAAAGCTTCCCAGAACCAATCCATAGAGCCTTTTTCAATTATTTCTGATTGATAGGGACCTTTTTTTATGGTAATTATAAGGTAAAAAAATTCTATTGTGAGACCAATAGTTAGAGGAGAGTAGCCCCTCCTCCAACATCCCTAACCCTTGCCCTTCAGAGGGATTATTGATATAAGGCACTTCATAAGGTTAATAGCTTCAGCATCATGTCCCACGATGTAATCATATTGGCTTTTATGCTTCTTGGAAACTGTTCGCACGCAATGGGATGCTGCGATGAGCTTAAAACCTACATAAAAGATTAATACATGAAACTATATATCATCTATGTATCAGGCTATTGGTATACAAAAAGCTAGTCCATATCCTAGCTCCCTTAACAGGAAGGCATTTGTCAAGATGGTATGACTACAGCCCTACATCTTGTATGACTGCCCTAACATACCTGACGCAATTACTTAATTAAATGCTAATCTGACAGAGTAGTGCATTGCCTATATGATCACCAACTCAAACTTTAAGGATTTCAAATCATGGTGGCTCTGTTCAATTGTACCATCTTGAGAAAAACCTCCAAGAGGTATCGTCATTGCTTTTGGGTTTTACACCTAATGCGTGTGCTTTCAATGTTAATTAGGCCCTGCCATTGTGAGGGCAGCTGTACATTCCTTGTATTTTTCTAATACTTGAGATTCAGGTGCTTGACCACCAATGCAAAGTGCTTCACTGGGTACTCTGAAAATTGTTCGTGAAAACAATGAAATACCAAGAAAGGCAAAGTCGATAAGATTCCCTGATCCCTGCCATGGAAATTGAAATGGATGGTCTGAATTTAAAATGTAAAAAGAGAAATTGAAAGGGCTCAGCTACTCTCATCTCGATAAAGATGGAAATGACAGGTCCTCAAATGTGGCTTCAAAGATCAGTCTTTCATAATTACATCATCCCAAATGAGGTTATAATAGTATTGTCACTGGTTGGCAGGAAAGGGGCATTGGTAGTTAAAAAATGAAGGCATGTGTATGAATTCTGTAAATTGTGTGGGCCTTTTCGTGCAGACATGTTAAAAATATTTCTTCTATCACACGTAAACTAAGGTTTATATATTTTACATTTCCTCTTTTGGTAATGTGATGGGCCATTGTGCTGCCTTCTTTAATACTAGCCCACTCCCTTTTTCAAAAATGAGTAAATAGACATGCATGGAACACGCTACATGTACCAATAAAGTATGCGTTTTAGCACAAACGCGGATAAGTACCTGCTGACCCCCCCCCCGCTTACACATTACATATCACTATCATTATCATGTAGCCACGATGACAAACACTCTCAGAGTTTCTTTCAACATCTTTCATGGACACGCTATCAATATAATGCAGGTCTTAAGTCAGCTATATTTACCAATTGCCTGGAGGAGGTGTCAGTGGACAAGGGGTTGGCGCCAGTTAGGATGTTACCCCATCAACCACCACTCCCTCACCACACCCTGGAGCTGGGACAAGGCCTTAAGCATTGTGCCTCTGCCATATCTCCTACAGTGTTTTTTACCCTTGCAGAAAATCGGGACTGGCCAGCTATTGGGTGGTGTTGTATATAGGGAGAACAAAAACAAAGCTCTTCTGTCTCCATGGAGACTCCTTTTTTTTAACACATTTAAACTTTATTTAGCCATAAGTATGCGGTTACAGAACATCAATGTTACTGTGTTCTATACTCAAATCATAACATATATTACATAATATAATACCACAATATGATATTCTGCTTCATATTTGACCAGGATTAAATAAACTGCTGGACCAGTAAAGATACAAACTACACTTTTGGCTAATTAATAAGTTAATGACCGGCCGTCATTCTAGGAATGTTGTCATGACCAAGTCATATAAAGGATATATACAGACATGAAAATTTATAACATAGTGACTGAAATAAACTTCATTTGAACAGCGGCATTGTATCTACTTTAAAGAAACATTATTATTCTCCCCCCCATCCCCTTGACTGGCGCGGTAACTACACCTAGTCAACACAGTATAATATTATATTTCAGGCCAGACAAAGGCTCCACTCAGGGAAAATCATGATACAATTTAAATCAGGAGATATTAAGGTATGAAGGATACAAGATCATTTTTTAAAAGGAGCTTGAATTCCTCCCAGCTTCGCACATTTCTCAGTTCAGGTGATAAATTATTCCAAGCTTGTGCACATTTAACTTCTGGTGATGTACGGTAGGCTGTACAATTTATTTTTTTATATTTTAGAACAGGGGCAGAAGCAAATCTAGTCACCCTAATCTTTGGTTCCAGAAAAACTTTAAATCACTTGATCGCTTATCGGCAGTCAACTTGATATGATAGTCCCTACGAGAGTCTAGTTTGGGTATCTCAGCTTTGCCATGTATATACTCAGTGGGAGTTAATAAATGCATATCAAAACAAGTTTTCAGACACGTGTTCTGTAGACATTGTAGTTCTTCTAAATCCTCTGCCTTAGCCTCACTATATAAAATATCACAGTAGTCATGTGATGGGCAACACATGCATTTTATACATGAGCAATCTGGCTTCATATGACAATTATTTCCTGGTGTTATATGATAATAAGGATTTATACCTTACATTGTTAATAACATACTTCAAGTAATTGTTAAAATTCAATTCAGGGTCTAGGGTGACCCCTAAACATTTATAGCTTGTTACATTAATCAGCTGTTTGCCATTGACAGTTATTTTTGGTTTTTGATTTTTTTTTTGATTTAATGGAAAATGCAAAAGTCACGATTTTGGTTTTTGATTCATTCATGGTTAATTTGTTCCTAGAGGCCCAAAGAGAAAAATTATGTAAAGCGATAGTTAATTGATTTGATAAAATTCCTAACTCCTTGCCAGAAATATATGAAACAGAGTCATCGGCATACAGCACTGTACAGCAGAGTGTTATGAACATCTGTGGTTGATATACAATCATTGACATATGTGACCATGCAAGCAAAAACACCTCTCTGCAGGGAAATTCATTATCAAAGTTCATCTGAAGAACTTTAAAATGAGACATCATTGGCTTAGATATTCCCAGTAGTTATGACAGAACCCTTCCTTGAACATAGGTCGTCATTCATATCTGATACCGATGATTAAGCTCTAAATACATTATAAACCATAATAGTGTCTAAAAATGCACTAAATCAGCCTATTTCATCAAAAATACATAACAATATGGTGATTTTTATCATGGATTCTGATCTAGAAAGAATTTTCCATTTCTGTTTTCAGTTTTGGGTTTATGGTGACCATCCCCGAAGATTGGCATACAAATCTGCAAATTTTGGTTATTGGAATGGTCGACAAAAAAAATCATTTATGAATGTAGAAGTATCTTCAAGAGATTTTGTTTGACCATCGTCTTTCACCAAATTAATGGTTTTCGTATTACCTTTATTAGAGGGCAAAACCTCTTTAATAATAGACCAGAATGTTTTAGAATCTTTTCTGAAGATTGTAGAAAGGTTGGAATAATAGTCCTCCTTTGTCTTTTCAACCTCATTATTAACTGCATTTCGACAAACTCTTGCTCTATGCCAAGATATAATATCCATTTCACGCCTAGCTAACTTAAGTAAAATGTTTTAATCATTGATACGTTCCAGGAGCTCATTGGTCATCCAAGGACTTGGCTTGTCAACAACTTTAAACCTCATTGGACATCAAGCATTCTTTTCATATGATTTTCAAGAATATCCCAACATTGGGAGCAGTCATTACTCTGATAAAAAAAAGACCAATCACAGTTACCCAAGTCATGTAAATATTTATCCAAATCAGAATTTCTATATGATCTACCTAGAAAAATACGATAACCATTTTTAAAGGGATTTTCCACCATCTATCCCATCGCCACCTGGTGGCCAAAAATTGAAATTCCTTAATTTTACCTAAACTCATGATATATACTTTTATCCCTTTTGTATATGCCCTAACTTATTACTATCAATTTGTTGAATATCAGACTTTGGCATTTTTCCTGACAAAACATTAAGGTTCACTAATGGCCAGCTTCATAGATTTCTGTAACTGAGGAAAAGGTTTTCTTTTCTTCAAAAAATCTGTATCTTCTAGATTCTGCCTGTAACCTTCCAATTGTTTGCTCATAAAATGTTCATAATGATTATATCTTAATCCCTGCAAAGTCTGGTGAACAAAATCCCGCCAGTTTTCTTCCAGTGATGAGAAATGTAAGAAATTCTAACACTTTTCATTTCTGCTTTTTTTGCTTAAATTATTCATTGTTCTTTTGTTTGTCCAATGACTACCTATTTCTATTGCTTGGTCATAGTACAAATGATGTCTCCTAGACATATGAGAAGTTTAGTTAATATTATTGCTTGTCAATCTTTCAATATTTGAGAAAATGAGGAAAAAATGGGTGTTTCTCCCATAAGCGGCCATAGTTAAGGATTCCCATCTTCAGAAGTCAGTAAATCTTAAACTAGCACAATGAACCATGTTTTTTATTGCTTCAACTATCTCATAATACATAAAACTAATATGATCTGAAGGGATTTGGAGAAACTGCCGATAGTTTAGGATTTGCCATTCATTGTCATTATTTTTTATACCTATTGTACTAAGTGAAATTTATCTATTGTCTCTTAGAGAAGCCTTTTCTCTCCAGAATTCACAAGGACATTAACATTAAAATCCCCTAGAATGTACACATCATAAGTATCAAGTGCATTTATATGCAGTAATAGAGCCTGGAAAATATTACAAAAAGCATTCAGATCTCCTGAGGGTGGTCTGTAAACGTTACATATTATACACCTTTTACTTGTACCTTTAACTGATAGCAGCCATTGGATTTCAATGTCTTCATTACTACGGTTTAGATGATTAAACACATTATTAGTACAAGACATCATCTACATGGGCACATAGTCCCCCACCTCTAAAGATACTTATTCTGTCAAGCCTAAATATATCATACCTTGGAAAGGAATACAACGCAGTGCTATCAGTCACATTTAGCCAGGTTTCAGAAAAAGAATTATGTCTATATTACAACCAGCTAGTTCCTCTTTTATCTTAGTAAATTTATTTCTCACACTTCTGGCATTTAAATGAACCACCGAGAAGCTTTTTTTTAATTTATTTTTAAGACTCATGTTATAAAAAGCTCAGAAAAGATACTACAGTCAAAAACACAGATTTGTTGGCTACCGGTACACTTTCAATTAGTGTCGTCTTGTTTGCCCAGTACAGTACACTTTCTTCTGACAGTAGGTTGTAAATGTCATAATTTCCCAAATTATTTTCAAAGTTGTTACTCAATTGGATATAAAAAGTTAAGTCAGAAAACCCCATAAACCCTCCCACCACAGGCTTACAGCTCTTATGGCTACCCATGAAAACCATTTAGTTTGGTTATTTCAATGCTACCCCAAGATTTCTGTAGTCTATCACCGTCAAGAAAAATATGAATACAATAGAATATAAAAGAAAGCAGTATACACTTAGATATGCTGGAGATAATTACATAACATTATACAACATTATATAATATCATGAAAATGCATATATTCAGGCATTGATAGCCTAGAAATTTAATTTCAGAGTTGAGGTTCAAGTGGAGGGATCGACTCGCTGCTTTGGTCATGGTTGTCTTGGCCAGGCATAGCACCATCCTCCTGGTTTGGATCTCTTTCCCCTGCTGCTTCAGCTTTGTTGTCAAGTTGACCATCATAAGGATGAACCCAAGAAGGTTTTCTCCTTTGATGTAATTTCGTGTGCACTGTTGGGCTTGGCCAAAATGATACTTAACCCCCCATACTGGGTGGAAGCTAGCTTCATAGAATACCTGGTCCTTATATGTCAATATATAGTTTTTCATACAGTCCATTTTGAACTTAGACTTGACAATGTCCTCTATGGTAGATTCTGCAGTCTTGTTCCAGTCAGGCATAGGTCTCACCTTCTTGCCCTCGTACATTATCTCAACTGGGTCCTCCATGGTCATCATTTTAGCAGCAAGTTCATTTTGCCCACATGCTTGGGCCTTTGCTACTTGGTATGCCTGCTCTGCACTGTTGTAGTCGAAACCTCTGAAGTTCAAATCACATTTGTATAGATTTGATAGTCTGTGGTACTTAGACTTGAACATAAGACCATCTGGGGTCTTTGCCTCCATTGCACTCTGCATCGTGAGGTCTGGATAAGGCATTTGTAGTAATTATGAGTGGTAGATTGTATTTTTTCTCAAGAATAATGAAGCGCTGTCGAAGCTGTACATTGTAGCCTTTTGGCTTTGCCAAATCATACATGGCCCTCAAGTCGTTGAATTCCTTCTGTTCCCTCTCATCCAACTCATCACCCACCGAGACAAACTTGTACAGGAGCTTACCCTTTAGGTTTTTCAGTAGTTTCATAATTTTCCCTTTTGTTTGGGCATTTTTGAAGACTATTTTCATCTGGCAATGCTTTTGTTTTCCTCCTCCATGGTCGCCACCATCTTGGATCGGGTACTTCCATCTCCCTTGCGACTACAACTTTCGATGCAATTTAAATCCACATTAGATTTGATTTCCCGTAGAAAGTGAGCTATCTTTACCGTAAGGTCTTCATCCTCACTTTCCTCCAGTCCCTTAATTATTAGGATTTCTTTCTTGAGCTCTGCATCCATTTTCTCAAATCGCCTTGTATGTTTTAGGAGTAGGTCGGTCTGGGCTTTAATGTTGTGTGACTGCGCTTTAATGACGTCACTTGCTTCGCCAACAGCTGTTGACACTGTATCCATCGTTCCTTCAGAGGTATTAGAGAGTTTAAGATTTGCCCACTTGTAACGTGTACGACAACGTCTAGCTTACCATTTCCTATTATTCTCGACGTACACGTTGCCGTACCAGTCGTGATCTTAAACTCTCTATTAAGTCTATCTTGTATACCATCAACAGTCATATTTATGGTCTCAGTAGTTTCCTTAAGTCCCTCAATAGACTCCTTGAAGCCATCAATGCTTGTTTTGAACTCAGATTGAGTGTCTTCTACCGAAGTCACTCGTCTGTCAATCTGGTTGAAAAATTGGAGGTATAGAAGGCTGGCGGGCATCCTTGAGCAAGGGGTGGGTAGGGGTGAGAGGTGCTGTGAGGAGAACTGCTTGGGCTGACAAAATTGATGGGAAGAGTGTCGGAAGAGGTGGCCGATCCCCAGAGGACAATTACTGTTGGCTTCAGTGTCCAAACCACAAAATGTGTGTATCCAAAGAACAGGCTGGTGTGTTGTAAAGGCTTTATATGGCATATATCTCGCCACCACTGTGGTTATCTCTCATGCGTTACATGACAATGCGCCCATGAGCAGCACCCCCCCCCCCAATTCATGTGAGAAAAGGATACATTACACAAATCACAGAGCACATGCAAAATTGATACAGTGTCTAGACACCAGAAGCCACTGAAATCTCCCATTGTACTAAACTGAGGAAGATTGCTTTAGCTTTCATCCACTGCTATTTCTCCTAATCGAACTACTCCTGATCTATAGCATTCCGAATTTTCAATATTCAGGTCAAATACGAATGGATAATGCTTTCTCAAACACCTAGAAAGGTTGAACTTTAACGAGCTCTTTAAAATGGCCCAAAATAGCCCGAAATCTCTCTATTTACCTTGTAATCAATCATGTAAATGGGGTCCAAACATCTGCTCCCTCTGGCAATTTCCTACTTTAAATGAGTTTCCACAGCAATGTGAGAATTGTATGAACAGATTGTTTTTCAAGTGTAGGCTTGTGGTTTGCAATTCTAGATGCAATTCAAACGGAATTAATGGTCTATAGAGGAGCAATGGTTACTTTAGGTTAACTAGGCTATACTCAGATGCACAAAATAATAGGCTCAATCAATAATATTACTATCCAATACAATTTTCTTGAACACAATTATTTTATCACATACCAAACCGATTCTTCGTTTTACCTTATTCCTTAATCTTTCCCTGCTTACCTCAATCCAAGCACGTCCCTCCTCTGCTGGTTCCCTGTTGGCGAGTCACGTTTCTATGGGGACAGACCAGGCTCCTCCCTTTCCATAGCGACATTGATGAGGACGAGGGAGACATGCCTTTTCCTAACAGGCAATCCAAATGCTTTGTCCTTATTCTTCTCCCATTCCCTGTCCTGCTGAATGGCAGGGGACATGCCATTTCTTATTTCTGTTTTTGGAGGCTATCACCAAGGAAGTTAGTTATTATTGTGTTCCCAGAGAGAATAAAATGAATCACAGAAGATTATTCACAAAAATTATTTATTAAAGTGTTCCTTAAAACATACACGAACCAAATGAAAGGAAATTCAACTCTGGGAAATATAATATGATCTGGTGTCCAATATCCCCATCAGTATCTTATGTCAGATAATCGAAAGAGTCTCAGCTACACGAAAGTTCTCAAGACAAAACAGTTGGTAATGTTGCATTAAGAACCCAATATGGCCTAGTTGGTGTGGTTTAGTACCTAATCAAGGCAACAGATTGTGGTGAAATAACAATGCTAATGGTACCAAGCCTTATTAGGAAAAATAAAACTGCTTGACCTTACCAGAAGAGTGAGAGAGACAGAGAGAGACAGAGACATAGCTCTAGACAGAGAGAGAGAGAGAGAGAGACAGACAGACAGACAGACAGACAGAGACATAAGAAAATGTCAACTCACAGTGAATAATTTAGCATCGTATTCCCAGAGGTGCCTCGTTGAATACGGACAGAAGCACCTCTGGGAATACAATGCTAAATTATTCCCTGTGAGTTGACATTTGCATTTATTATATGGCTCTAAGGATGAATTTGCTTTTAAATAAGGAAACACAATGATATTTACTGATTTTCAATGCGTCGAGTTGTCCCGGTTTGTTTTGATCCACCATGACACCTTGCTCGATGAAGTAGGTCACGTGATACAGAGCTAGCCGGTGCTTTTAGTTTTGAATTAAATGTTCCTTGCGCAGGGCAATATCTTCTTTTTTAACATGGCGCTAATACTTAGATATACCTTAAACAATTTATAACATATTATTTAACTAGTTCAATCATTCTTTTTTTTGTGTAAAACTTCTAATAACCATACCTAAATATGAAACTAATATTTCTGTATAAATTTCAAAATGGTGCCGCTGAATATGCGAAGATCGTATTCCACCCCCCCCCCATTGAATACGGCGTAAGTAGTACTAATCTATAGTGTCATCGATATTAGCCATATAATAAAGAGACAGATAGACCGACAGACAGATAGACAGACAAACAGACCAAGGGATTTGCATGGAAGGGGTTTATTTTAATATTAGTGACTCAAAAATGGCAATAATGGTTAGTATCACTGCACAGTCTGCTCTATGCAATAAGGAAACTCTGCAAGATGCCAGCCTAGGCAATACATGTATGATACCGTGTGATACCAGGTACAACAAATCAGATACAGCAATGATACTATGATGCACACATTTAAATTTGTACTCTCAGCCTTTACATATATGCCTCCACGGACACTTACAAATGACTCTTGGGTCCTGCACCAAAGGTCAGCCAAATTTGGGCCAATTACCAGAACTGCAGCTTCACCGTTTGAGCAGGCTATTGGTGCCAATTTAAGGTTGGCGTCTCCTCGAGAAGGCACGGTAATCACGTTACGGCCATCACGTGATCTGCACCGGATGTGACGCACAGTGGGTGCGGTGTAGTTCTACTAGGGGACCTTTACCAAAGGTTTCTAGCTGAAAAACCTATCGAGGAATGACAATTGTATCGCTAGAAGAGACTGTATTTCTGCCCTTTTAGAAGGATTGCATTTGATTTATCTAAATGTTACTATGGTTTCTATAGCTACATACTTATGGGCGTGGAAAGCAGGGGGGACAGGGGGGACATGTCCCCCCCCCCCACTTTTGGCCAACTCCTCGAAAGGTCAAAACTAAAAGGTCAAGCAAAGGGAGATCAAAAACTGCAGAAAACCCCCCTGGTCCCACCCACTCTGAAACTGCTTCCCACGCCCCTGAATACTAGAAGTCGAGGTATCAGCTTGATTCTGGCTGATAAGCAGGGGTTATGCCCACTATCACATCCTGATCAACCATGACGTAAATGCCATGCCGTATATACTAAAATCTAGCCTATAGACCGGTAGACACAGCACTTGTCTGACGCTATTACGGCATGTCAGCCCCCCTCCTGCCCGATACCCTTGATGTTATTTGTTGTACTGTTATCTTTACCAGTTATTTCTGTGACATGGGGCCGCTGGGTTGGCAATGTCATCAGCACTGCTGCCAATCAAGTAGTATTGGCAATCAGACTGGGTTGTGAATCACGGGTAGCTGTGATGATAACATCCTAGCTATCTGTGTTGGATGGAAGGCTTGAACTAATCGGTGTAAGCTCCCTGGGGGTGTTGGGTGTATGGCTATGACGCCATAATTTGGTGGTGGTGGGATATCGGGAGTGGCAATGCCCGTGGTGAGAATGGGCCTGTATCGGTTTGTATAAATTATTGATAAAAGAGAAGGGTAGGAGACAACCTGTTCCACAGCAATGCTTAGGCCAAAATAATATTGTGTGTTTTCCAGGCACAAAAATCATAAATAAAAGATATGAACAACTAAGCTATCAGCTGTATAACAAGAGATGATCTTCAGGCCTTAGCTGAGTCAGGAATGAAAGATGAGCATACAGCAGTCAAACTTTTACATCTGAAGTAGTCTTGATAACAATTTTGATGACAGAAAGCTATTTATTTCATGTGAATAACAACTGTCCATAGATGTAACACTAGAATACCGTACACCACACCCCCAGTGGCGTAACATGTCTCGATCCACACTGCTGGTCACATGACTTATTTACATGCTAAATTTATCAATTTTAAGCATTTTCATATCAATATAACATGGAATAAATACAGAACTAAACTCCCATGGCATACATTGTGATCATCCACCTCTCAGTGTGCTGTCTTTGCCCTTGGTGGAGACAGCCCCCCCCCTCAGGGTGGATCGACCACAATGTACGCCATGGACAGGTAAGCAATGCTAATTATTGAAACAATAGAGCATTTTTAATCTTTTCCTCAGGTAATCAGGTCAATCTTTTGACCCAGGCTAGGAGCACTAATATCTAAGTTAATCAGTTGCCCTGTACAGTAGTATTATGAGTACAGTGCCCAGTATAGGTCAGCCAATATTGCCATTAGTTCTTACTCTAACACAGTCTATTGGTATTTTCTCCTGATCTGTAACACACTCTGCCATTTTCCTTGCCAAAGATGCTGAGCACTGCCTTGCTGTCAGGCGTCCTGTCACTATTCACTTGGTGCCAAGATGAAGCCTTAAAAGGTCTAGCTTCCAGCACAAGGGGCCTCTTATACACCACTTTTATCCTTGGCCCCTTTGTTCAAATTCCGCTTTTGTAACAGGCATCGATTTGGGCTCCTTATACCAAATTTACTTGTGACAGTGTTTATACCACCAACTCTAGGACGGCTGCATGATAAATCCATCGAAGCATATAAAGGCCAACGCATGTAATTAAAAGAAGAAAGGATTGAAAGTTATCGCAGTATAACACCTTTGATAGAATACTGATATGCACCAAAGGTGACAGGAATAAACCTATGTCTACAATGTAGGAACAGCACACTGATTCGACATCCTGGATTCTGTCTCCATGGCATCGATCCTCCCCATGGCCATGGAGATATAGGAGAGGGGTATCTGCTTAATGAGACCAGGAGGACCCTCTTCTGTCTCTATTGGCTCCAAGTGCTTTTTCCACCTTGGCATTTCTGTGAGTGGGACATTTTATCATTGTCTCTTTCCATGATAAAACATTTGGTTCTGCCATCTAATTGTGAGTAAGAGGTATGCCTTAGAGTTGGATGTTTCGGGATCTCCCTCCCTGGAGAATCAACAATATTAAATACCACATGGAGACTGCCAAGCCTCATGCAACATAATTGGACTTTGGATCTTTAGTTCTCGGCATTTTATATTTTATAACAAATCCTATCGTGTTCTGACCAGTCAAACTAAAAAAAACATGCTAAGGCTATAATATTATACTCATACTCATCGGACCTGGTGACTGTCAAGTTTAAGCCCACCGTATTGGTATTTAGTGGTCCATATGGTATATGATATATTAGAATACACTACAGTGTATTATGACCAGTAAGGGGGAGGGGCTAACATATAGAAGCACGTTAAGGATATTTCCTCATACTATTAGTTGTTAAATATTCTAGCAATGGCCACAGGACTGAGCTAGGTGTGGTTAGGGGCTGCTCTGCTTGGTATAGGACGTGGCTAGAGCAGTAAAGCTGTCTCATGCTAGACTGGACTGAGGGGCCGTCCCTCTACACGCCAACAGGTACCGGTTTATGTGAGCATGTTTGGAAATGTGTATCTTGATGGCCTTTACCTCAGAAACCATTATAATTTCATTCCCTTCTGCCCCCCTATTCCCATTATTACATCTTTACAAAATCAACACAGAACTCAATGCTGGATGATTACCCGCAACTGTTTACTATTGCATATATAGTGAGAACGGCAGAATCGGCACCAATACATCTCATTTTCCGAACGACCCCCTGCTACCAGCAACTGGCACCTCGTGCGCATGTGTGATAAGGGCCGGAAGTGTCCGTGGTGCGCCACTCCATGGCCGCACCGGACACTAAACCACTGCTTGACCCCGGAAGCAAGGTGCACGTGACCCAAGAATACGTGATCAGACAGTCTGCGTGCGCAGCTAGCCTGAGAACTTCCGGTTTATTGCAAAGAGCATCTCTGGTCAAAGCAAACGTCGCATAATATGCATTACACATTACCATAGGCTTGACAAGACTGTTCAGCATGTAGGGTTAGAGCAGAATCAACCTATTTCTTTATCAGACGAAGTCTTAGAGACACTCAGCATACCCAACCTACCTATTGCACAAAATCTACCTTTGTCTCCGCCAAGATTGATAAAGTTTGATGTTAAAATACATATATTTGCATAAATCGATGGTTTCACGAAAGGTTGGTGTCTTATCCTAATTCTCTTTATAAAAGCCTGTCACAATTTACCATTTTCATATACTACTTCCCTATTTCATACTTTCTACCGACACTGCTCCATTCTCCACTGTAGCTCAACAGTATACACAATAATGGTCTCTACCTGTAGAGATGACCTCATAAAGAGAAGGTCGTCTAGGGTGAAGAAACAGGCAATCTCGTCCAATTGAGATCACTGCTAGAATCTTGCCTTGGCTCTCGGCTCCCTCAGCCTCAGCCTACTTCGATAGTCTATAAACCCCTGTAGGGGCTATCAATCACAGGGCAGCTCTGGGAGAAACTGACACCTATCAGCAATAAAACACACTAGGCTGCACTCACCACCTGAGTCTCCCATATTCTGCTCTCTGGCTCTCAGGAGAGGTTGAAATCCTTATACCCTAATGGCATACGACGGTTGCAGCAGGCCCCCCTGGCCCCCCCTTTCCTACGCCAATTGTAAATGGGCTGAGAGTGTAGAGGCTGTAGTGGGTACCGGGCAATCCACTGTTAGGTCATTGGATTTGTGTTGACAGCAACTACTACTGTTTTCCAAAGATTAAAGCAATCTACTGCAAAAAGCTTGCCCCAGTCTGACAGTGTACCAAGTGCTATGTAATTACTAAATTCAACTGTTCATCGTACAAAACAGGCGTAGTCTGTTATGATTACAGACAATCGCCGATTCTATTTTTGAGGGTTTCGAAAAATTAAAGATGTGTGCAGTAGTTCTATCTTGCGAAATGCCCTCCAGTGCACTCTATATCTGGTACTGGCGATATTCATTATCTCATGTTTCCTACACAATTTGTGGGCGTATTCAAACATCCACCGGTTACACATATCAGATATCATGGTCTATATTAACTCTGTTGTTCCTGGCTAGATGAACAACAGGACGTTCAACTCATGGAACGATTATTGTCTTCTGGGAATCACAAATCCAAATAGTCAGTCATGATGCCCTTGGAGACCAATCAGATTATGACTGTGCACAGATGAGGGAAAGGGGCCCTCCTAGCGGGGTTTTTAGTACTGGATTTGGCCACTAGGGGAGCTACAGAGGCTAAAAATGTGAAAAATAGACAAAAAATGCTATTATGTACTTTTTGATCTACACATTAATGAAACCAAGCCGGCACTGCAAAAGGAATGTCGTCGACAAGACAAGTGAATCATCATTCCAAAGTTGCCAGAAAATAAGCTCGTTGTTTAAAGTATGACATCAAAATGCAAGACACTATCCGATTTCGGAATTGGCCGCCCAGAATATTATATACCAACACTTTTCTTTTGATAACATGGGATGTCAAAGAACACCTATTCCAGCTAATACAGATCCTTCCATGGGCATATTGCTGTTAGTTCCATTACTCAGCTCATTTCTGATTCATGGGAAATAGTGATCGGCACAACACAGTAAGCAGTGTAAGCTCTCATTTCATCTTCAAAGCCCTTCCCTACTGGACTGGCTAATCCCCATGCCCATACTATCCCATATAATTGGTGTTATATAGAAATTGGTGGGCGTCATGCAATCGCCCAGTGCCATTTAAGGGTCCACAGGATATTCTGCCCATAAAACCATTTTCTTCTATACGTGCATGATCTCTTCAAGGTTTCTCATCTATAATAGTAATACTCTATAATATGTTCCTATGCATGCAATCTATCATTAGTTCAAGGTTTTCCAGTTGAGCAGAATGGAGTAGAACATAAAGAACCTCCAAGGTTTCTAGAGTACTGGTTGTGCCTTCAGCTCAGCATCATGATTAGGAATGTCTTTCAATGCTCCCCTATGGGCTGCTGAAGCTGACGGGTGTATCTTGATGAATGCTCAACATTGGCCATTTACCACATTTGCCAGACCAGACCCAACTCCTAATTGGACACCTCTATTGTCAGTACGATAAAACGTATCTGCCCTTTTATAAGGCTGCATAGGGCGGCACTATTGTTTACTGTCTATTGAAAAGTCACTTGAATGGTGTAATCATATATTCAGACAGAAGCCAGAAAGAAGATGACATTTATTGCATTATGAAGGTTGGGCCTAGCACATAAGATAGATGTTTCATATCTGCTATAGGGGGTTGTTTTTGCTAGGAATGGTTTCTTTGTACTCCTCAACTTTCAAACACTATATTTTGATTCTCCGTTTCCCTCAGCACCCTTTACTTAGGCCAAAAGAGTTCATGTGTTTCCAGTTACGTGATTCAAATATCTAGGGTCGGTAGGTCAGATTTCTTCTTTTATATATATATATATATATATATATATATATATATATATACATATATACATATATGTATATATATATATATATATATATATATATATATATATATATAAATGTATGGGCAGATCTATCTGATTTTTTGAAATCACGGAAAGAACATTAAAACATATGAGAAATGTGAAAATATATGCAAAAGATATGCCTATTAACTGCAAAGCTATTAACTGTACATTTAAAGAATATCCATGAAAAATTGATGTAAATTTCATAAAAATATGAAAAACAAGTAAAATTCAAGAAAATTCTCTGAAATTAAAAAATAAGATGTGTAGGATCGGCCCTGTTTGGCTTGGATCGGTCGGGTAACTGGAAACAAACCTTTATATTTATTTGGCCTTAGTCCAAGTTAGCAAAAGTTAGGGCAAACACAAAATTGAAACCCATTGAACATGGTACACAATGCACTTAGCTATTTGCATTGGTGATATACATGTGTCGATGCCTTCCAACTACTTGCTTTATCATCTCCCACTTGTAGGTGTCATGTGCATAAATGATTGACCTAGATGTTTCCTGATTCACCCTCCAATCTATTTATTCCATGTTCATTCACTGAGGTGCTATTGTTAGGTCTATGCTGTCATTTTTTTTCTGACATAGGCGAACTGATTATAGTGAGGCAATATGCTATTCCCCTGATTAATCCATTCATATAATGATATGACCACCCACGACTAAAGGGGCTTCATTTGAAATTAATGCGCCACCTTTTCAGTGGGGAAGGCAATGGCAATATAATGTCAGGTACACCAGATGATTTGAAATATGTTAGGCCACCATATCTTTGGCATGAGTGGGCAACTTCACTTATCATATCTTGCTGACCCATTCCCATGATGCGTCAAATAGCGCACGATCTATTTATGACTCATGTATCAAACCAGTTTGACGTCTTTTGACTTATATTACAATAATGATGAAGATAGCATCTTTGTTCAAGGCAAAGGGCAAAGGATTTTCTAGGTAGAAGCAGAGTTACCTTGGTCTGCAAGAAACATGCTTTTATAGAAGTAGCCCTATGAATTCCACGACACACTACGAACATGTAATATGAAACCATCTGCAACTAGTCATTAACGCTGAAGGGGTGTAGGGCCCTCTTTACCCTGCATAGTACCTCCACGTACAGATTCCCCACACCTAGACCACTCCCACGGGGCCAAGAAAAAGAGTAGGTGTCACGAAATGACCTCTGACCATTCTAGGTTCTTTCAGATGCAGCATTTCTTAAGCCCAGCATATTTATGTTTCTCTTTCAAAATACCATAGTAGATTTGTAACTATGTACATCTTTCAACACCCGTCCATGGCTGGATAAATGCTTTAACAAGAACGAAAATACTTTATAATATTTTTTATGTGAAAATAAGGCGACCTCCAAATATTCATTGGCTGCAGCTGCCCCTCAGGCCCAACATCGTGACTAGAAATGTCTTGCTCAACCCCCATGAGAAGGGAGGGGAGAAGGGGCTTATGTGTTAGCATTGATAGATGTCTCAATACTGCCCATTTACTTGAGTTACCAGCCCAGGATTCTATACTCAGATCCCACTTTTAACTTTTTTTATGGCAGGAGGTCTTATACTAGGAACCTGATGTGTCGGTAGAAAGCTTCTTGTGATCTTTTTACACGTTGACAAGGCCTTTCAAAAATATTGTGTTTATTTAAAGATTTGTTATCTTCATTCTTTGGGGCTGAAGGATGAGTCTTTTGCAATATTGGCAATCTTCAGTAGACCATAATAACGAGTGATACACATAATTTACGGCATTACCATTTACTCAACTAAGAAGTAAATGGTAAAACCTATCTATGTTTTTGAGGCTTTGAAATCCGATGTAGATTTTCCTTTTTTCCCCTCTTGCAATCTTTCTTTTTTTTTTATTTAAATGGCCATGGATCTTTTTTTCATCAATGTGTCTCATCATCTATATATAAATAATAATGATATTATATCAATGTAGAGAAGATGTTCCTTGTACCTTGATGTTGGTAAGGTAGTTAAGTCCAATCGAATTCACACAAATGAAAAAGAAAAATGGGATCGTATCTAACTCAATACAAATGAGAGTTGTATAGATCAGTTGCTATGCAAATACCTTCTGGTACCATCCTGAGATTTCCATAACTTAGGCCGATTGTAATAGAAGACCATCTTGAAACAGCCATTTGTCTCAAGGGTCTTCTTCGTTTGCCCCTATCAGCCTACAGCAGGTCTTCGGGCTTGCTATTTCCCACGCCTATACTACCCCCACGAGGGAGCAATGGGCAGCTATCATGCAATGTTACCCTGTACAACTATAACATCTTAAGGGTAGGCTGTTAGAAAAATGTCAATGAAATGCAATGGTTCATTGTTCAATTTTAGGAGGACCCCTGGTAGATTCAACAGCAATTTCTCAGAGTGTAGAAGTATCCTTGTAGCCCATCAGTTTCTGAGCTTCCATAGATTTCTGCTACAATTTTGTACAGGAGTTCTAATAATAGATCACAGAGGCAGTTATTACCTCTGTGTGAAAAAAGGGAAGTGTTCCTGAGTAGCTATCTCTGCTATTGGGTGTTAAACGATATGAAGACTGTGGCAGTAATCTGGCACTGATTCTGGTAGTGAGAAGGCTTACAATATTGCCATTACAGTATTATACACTACAGTGGATACAAAGGCCAAATAAAAAAAAGGTTTGTTTCCAGTCACCCGACCGACCCTAGCAAATCAGGGCCAATTTTTTTTTTTTTTTTTATTGAAGAATTTTTTTTCATAAAGAATTTGATACATCGATATGTGCTCTAACATTTTCTATTTAAATGTAAACAAAATAATAATAAAAAAAACAACCACAAACGAACTACCAACCCTACATTTTCAAGTCATTTCACTGGAAACACACCATTATTTTTTTTACCTAATTTCTGCACAAGTGTGACTGCTATACCAAACCTTATGTAATTATTGCATAGATGTCAATCGTACAGAGCAGTCGTAGGGCATCACGTGCCTACCATAATATTCCTAGTAGTCTTAGATTTACCGGCTGTGTGTGGGCGTATAACCTTAAGAAATAGCCTCCTGGGTTCTAAGTAGGAGATAGTAGGTGCCTTGACAGTTACAATCTACCCTGTTCTCTGACGGTTCAGACAGATCCTGCTCCTGCTAGACGTCTCCAAGAAAGCTATGTCATACTGGAAAGGTGATGATACCTTGAATTTATTACAAAAACCTATGATTTACATGTATAGCTTTTCCCATTTTGTACTTAACCTAGATAACATGGAGCCTTCATTAGTACCCCCAAATGATATCAGTGCTTCTTACTGCTGACTATGTGGTCACTTTATGGCAAGCACCGAGAGTTTGGGAGAACCACTTCACTTAGGAACTCATGGGGAGGGATGACAGCCATCTATGTCATCATACATCCATTTGCGCCAACCTTTCATCTGAATTTTACATAAATGTCCTCTCCTTCAGAAGGCAAGAGAAAAGGCCATATATTAGAAATAGGAAAGGATGACTAATGGTTCCAGCATGAAATGGAATACAAATTCCCATACTGAACCAATCCTCTCCAATCACTAAACATAGAGCTAACAATATGTATAATGGGAGATTTCTTGATAATACTTGTGATAAGTACTATTGAGAAATGCACTCCTGACATGTATTCTAAAATTCCAGCTAAGGTGTTTTATGTTCTAACCTAACTGGGCATTTTCTACTTTACCGTATCCTCCCCTAACCCATTAATCAGAATAACACGAATGTGTATGGATAAACTTTACAACCTTAAAGAATAGCCTCACAAAGAAGAGCTGATATAAGGTGTAAGGATAGCCACTCTCATCCAATTGGGGTCATGTGAAAGTGCAGCCTTTCCTTAGAACCTCTCTCCTGCGTGTGACTACTTCCACATTCTATAAAGCCCTCCAGTAGCCTATCAATCAGAGGCCAACGCCAGGAAAAACTGGCACCTCTGGGCAATGAAACAGACTAGTCTGTCCCACCACCTGGATCAACGCTCAATGCAACTTTCTCTCCCATAGCATTTGCTAGTTGTACGGCATTGCCCTTTTAAAACCCCGGGACTTGTTTCAATAAAAATGGCGATCTTACAATTCACCATGCCAGTGACAATTTGTCTATTTTACTTAATAGGTATGTTGTCGTCACAGATTCCTTGATCCCTAAGATTGGATCTTTATCAAATAGGATTTGGTAGAGCGGTCGTAGCAAATTAAACTAGTGTGGTGGGCACAGTCGATGTTCTGACGATTTGACTTCTATGTTGTCGTCAGCTATATTGGAATAAAACCCTGATTTGTGGTGTAAATCACGTAAACTTTAAAAGAGTATGATTATCTGCAGGGTTAAGAGAAATCCTGTGTAATAATCTGGCCTGACCCTCCCGGAGGGCATCTTAAAAATAATGCGTAATAAGGAGATCATTGAGTTTATACTCAATAACCTCCTAAGATGGGTTAAAAATTGCTCATAGATGTATGTCTCAGCAGTGGCAAACCAGCTTGTTCTTCTATGTGATGATAGCTTAAAAACCAGTCAGTAGTTCCTACCAACTAACGAAAGGATGGCATCGCTCATTATTTACACTAATGATTATGTCTACCTACACTCTTAGTCCCAATTGTAAATGCGCCATACAGACCGCTGTAGTGCACACACCAGGACACACATCAGATCATTGGATTTGTACTGACAGCAACTACCACTGTTTTTTTTTCTTCAAAAATTAAAGCAATCTACTGTGCCTTTGTTCATTGGTGCTATACCCCCAATCATTAGCACAGGTTTCTTCGTCTTGGACCATACGCTCTCAGCCGCAATTGTAAATGGGCTATAAATACCGCTGTGGTGCATACAGCAGGATCAAGAGTGGGTCATTGGCAGCTACAACTGTATTTCAGACCAAGAAGCACTCTACTGTAAAACCCTTGTTCTGAGGTAGCAGACATTGTCATTGTAGTGTTAGCATTAATAGTATACCGTGGTGGCTTGTATAAGCGCTCATTAGTTTCAATCCCACTCCCCCCCCCCTGTGCTTATGCGAGACAGGGGCCTATTTGAATACTTGTTTCAGTGCTTAAGATTAATTTCGATACCCCTATAGACCCCGTCACTTATTTGAGACCGGCGCTTATTTGAGACCCCGGCGGTTAAACGGCCATTACGGTAGTTGACAATGTTTTATTTTTACCACAGTCACCCCTACAGATAGAGAGACAGACCTAAATGCTAACTGAGAGCATCCCTGTATCTGCCATATTGTATGGCTGGCCAATACTTCAGGCCACATAGCTACAAGGCTAGACATTGACAGCAAGAAAAAAAACGTCAATTAATTTTTGAGTATATCTTGGAAAGGGATGACTGTCATTTCTGTCAACGTAGCTTCATTTGTTCTAATCTCGCGTGCCAGCTCCATCCATGCAGGGAAGAGGTATATATGTAGTGAGAAAATTCATGAAATCTTTTAATCTAAATGCTAAAATCACCGCAAATTCACACTGCATGTCAAGACTAAGCCGTGCTTCGTATCCCTCAGGTAGCTGCACATACGTTGAAATGTCCCAACACAGTATTTGGATTAAAACAAAACAAAGCAAAAAAACAACAATAAAATAAAAAAAAAAAAAAAACCCACATACTGTATCTTACAGACTCCGTAATAAACCATGCTTGTGACGACTTGTGCTAATTGTAATTCACAATCTCTCCAATTTTTCTCTGTTGCAGCCAGAGTGTTCCTCGACAAATAATGCACACCGTAATCATGCTTTTTATCATTTATAAATGTACGCTAACCTTATTATTGTAATTTTCTATAATAAGTGTACTTTTTCTATATATTTTCAGCGCGGGTGTCCTTTGGCCAGCTACATCTACTTCGGCCTGTTCGGTTGTGCTGCCTTCTGCATACTCTGCATGCTGTGTGTAATGTTGGTACATCCTTACGTTCATTCGCTCAAGTTCAAAACCGCCACATGCGTCGCCTTGTCCAACAAGTAAGTATTATTCATATAATGATAAATAAAACAGTGTTACAGGGTTTTTAAGTGCTTGATGTTGAATTTTGGCTATGGTAGTAGCATTGATTTTATGTTCGCTCTTACTATCAAAAAGGTTAAATGGTCACTTTCCATGTAACACACTTTTTACGTAGCTATCTTTAGATCCAAATAAGCATGGCAGAATGAAGTTGTATAACTGTAGAGCAGATTCATATCAGGATGACATTTCTCAAAAATGCTAATTGTCAGGCAACATTGGGAAACGCCCTCCAGTCCAAATATAGCATATACTTTCGACTCCCTGACACCACCTGATAGTCAAAAAGGGATGAGATTCATATATGCATGTATTTCATATTTGTCAGAGGAATTCCTAGAGGATGCGATGAACGTCAATTATTACATTTTTATCTTAACAAGACAATGAGCATAGGCCTAGATGCATAGAACCATTATGGAAATAATTAAAGGTGGAGCGCATTATGCTGGATAGATTTTTTTAGTCGATGGGTTGTGATGTAGGAGAAATGCATCGATAAATCCATTCTTAATTATCTCGTAAATCCTGAGCAGCGGATGCAACACGACAGAAAAGCAATATTCTCTCAGGCAGCAGTGGACTTTAATCCTAATTTATTGGGGGGTAACTTCAATGTTTAGCTGAGAAGTTATTAAATGGAGGAATGAAAATAATATATATATATATATATATATATATATATATATATATATATATAATGACGTCTTTATGGGGAATAACTTAACACAACATTCTGCTTATTATCATTTTAATTTACACTCTTTGTAAAGCAAATAGTATATTAGACATGATATCCCTTGGTCACCATGATATATAAAAACAGTCCTGTACTTCTAAAGTTAACAACTAGCAGGTTTATCAAGCCTCGCCTCCTCTAATATTTACACAGTATATATATATATATATATATATATATATATATATATATATATATATAGATATATATATATATATATATATATATATATATATATATATATATTATATATATATGATGGAGGTTTATAAGAACAAGCACTATATAGTAGACCATTGTTAGACATTGCATGGCACGGCCTTAAAGATAACGACTGCACTTTCTACAATTTAGAAAATGGCCCCGAGCTGATTAAGAATTAATGTCCTCACTGATTAAGAATGCCCTTCATTAACATACCCGAAGGCTGCGATAACAGTCAGTGCCCATGACAATATGGGGACTTAATCCTATCATATGTTGTATTTTAGTTCCTAAAGTAAATCTTACTAGTAATAAATGTGAGGAGAGCGCATTCCCTGAATATAATGGAACAGTTTTGTATATCAACAGCACTTCGAGAGGTCCATATAGAATGTCTATAACATGGAATATTTAATAGAGACCATTCTGCAATTCACTACTGTAAGAAGAAGCCTGGTTCTAGCCTGAGAGAGCAATAGGTATAAATTTCACCTATTGTTTCTAAAGATCCGCTTCATACCAAATATCAATGTGGATTGTAATTCTTACCCTTTTTTTTTCTTCATATTCTCTAATCAGGGGATTCTGATGCAAGATTAATACCACCAACGGCCATTTCCTTCACGTCCTGCACAATTAGCCCCAAGCTGCAGATGGGGACTTTTTATCTCATTAGATTCATAATTAGAATTCAAGGTGGCCACTGAAGAGAACTGGCGACCTTTGCACAGACGAAGATCACTTATTGCCAGAGAGCTTTCGTTGATACTGAAATAGCCTTCTTGTGGTTTTACCTTCAGCCATTTTCCTATATAGGTGGCATGGGATGCTCCTTTGCAGAGTTTACATGATCGGTGTATACAGAAGCTTTAGAACACTACACGTATTACAAACGAGGAACCCACTGTGTAAAGGAATTGTCGTCATAATAAATTCACAGTTATTTGTAAGCAGCTACCTTGTACCACAGTGCTTTAAAATACTATATCTGGGGCGTCATTGTAGAAACTACACTGTTTCACTGCATTACAGTTCTCGGCTGGAGGGGGGGTGTCACTATCTTATATAGGTTTGTGTATGAGACCTTCCCATTATTGGGAAGGAGGCCCTGTCCTCCCTGCCCACCCCTTTGCCTATGGCACTACAATGTTTGATGAAAGCTGCAGCATTCAGGCTGTATATTTCCATTCTTTACAAAGCTGGCCTGGCTAATGTGGCTAATGTTGGTCCCTTTTCATGTTACTTTCACACCATGCAGCTCTCAAATTACCTGAATTCTGTATGAATCTGTACATGGTAAAGGCCCTCTACCATCCCTGCACCTAACACTCTAAGGACCGCTGATGCATTAATGCATCATGCCCATTGGTCGTCATGATGAACCAATGAAGTGCTAGCGAGACTGCTCACCTGCACTTCATTGGAGCATCATGGCGACCCTCCGGGAGTACAAATGTATATGTCTCAACCCCAGAGGGTTGTCATGATGCTCCAATGAAGTGCTGGTGAGCAGTCCCGCCAGCACTTCATTGACCAGTGCATCATGACGACCAATGGGCATGATGCACTCCTGCATCAGCAGCCTTTAAATAATTAACCAATGCCATATACAGAATGGATAGGCATAGAAAGTATGCAGTAATATGATGATACCCTGTTCCATTTTATACATAAAGTTCGATTTTGAATGTGTTTCATGCATTCAATTTTCCCAGGGAGATTTTCTTTTCAATACACACGAGAAGATGGGGCACGATCTTCAAGCATAAAAGGGCCTA
Organism: Acholoe squamosa; assembly: GCA_949317995.1. Classification (NCBI taxonomy): domain Eukaryota; kingdom Metazoa; phylum Annelida; class Polychaeta; order Phyllodocida; family Polynoidae; genus Acholoe; species Acholoe squamosa. Next base: position 49,599,249 of record OX439049.1, on the reverse strand, counting down.
TTTCACCCTAAAATACAAAGCAAATTTACATAACAAACACAAGATGTTTGATGTTGATCAAAGAGTGGTTGCTTATCAGGTAACCTTTTTACTAATTACACCCTTGCAATATTCACCAAAGATTCAATAAAAAAGAACTGCGCTCAGGTTGCTATCATTTATATATTAAATAGCCTGTGAAAGGGTATTGTCAGCAGACAAAATGACACTTAATGGCGTTTATTGGACTAACCCAGTTTCATACTGCACTGTAGTTCGAGTCTCAATAGTTGAGCCGTCTTTAGAAATGAGATGCTGGCTCATAATGTAAGAGGCATGGCAAATTTCAGGAACATCATATTATCATCATGAAATATTATTCTACCTCCTGCACATCCCTTACATGGTGACTGAGCTGGGGCAGTACCTGCCAAATGTCAGGAAAACCATTGCAAGATTTCAAATTATCACACAAATAGAGCCAATAATCTTACATTTACAGTGGAGGATTTAGATGGGGGGTGCAGGGGCGTGCACCCCCTCCTTTTTCTCAGTACTTAAGAATTTAATTGCATATTTTGCACCTCAAAATTGGCAAAAAAATAGGGGTTGCGCCCCCTCCTTTTTGACCGCGCCCCCTCCTTTTTCAAATCCTACATCTGCCACTGAAATTTATATTGTCGATTTTACAAAAGAAAAAAATCATTCCTCCTCCTGTATTATATCGATGTGAACGATAACTTCATCTGTTGTGGGAAGATCTCACACTCTGATGAGATATAGCATTTTACACTGCTATTACCTATCATTTAACAGTAATATTAAATATTCGATGTTGTGCAAATGCCTCCTTGTTCCCCTATACCTTGGGATGGGAAATGTATATAGATTATGCTATTTATTTTTACTATGCAGGCATAATGCTTTAATGCACTCCCTCCTAGGCTCCTAGAAAGATGGAGAGAGGAGGCCTCTTGAGAATTCAACAGGCGACAGACAGCTCTTCAGGAGGCCTCTCCAGGAGGTGTCAGATATCAGCTTCTCCTCCAAAGTGTTATTGTCATTAGGAGGCCAGACAGGGGATGCCAACCAAAGATCTCTGTCAGGATAAAAAGGGATTTGGATATTCTGGAAGGCAGCTCTGACCTGCTTGCCCTTGAAGTGGGTTTAATTATTGAGGTGCTTATTATCTGTAACATTTGATAGTCCATGGGGTGGATAGTGGGGATTTTATAAGACACCTTTTCCCTGCTAGACATGTATATTAGCTATACAAATTCGCTTGTCTGCACTTGATTCACGGGTGGGTGTGATCGTGGGGATGTATTATGTGTGTAAACCTATCAATTTTTTTGTGATCACCCTGCAAACACATGATTGGTCACTGCTCCCTTAATAATCAAGCAAGACGGGTCAGACTAGAGCCAAATCAAAGCTTATCGATTGCTCTTTAACCTCAATATCTGACATTTTAAATATCTAATTTGGACATATTAGATATTCATGAATAGCCCCTGGTGTATCTTGTAATAGGAGAAAATAGTTTTTAGATTTTAATGTTATTTGCACTTTATGTCATAGGTTGATTTCAAAAGATATCAAATAATGCTGGCATCTTGCAGATAATTCAATATTTGCCACAACTTCCTTGATAATTAAGACTGTGACACGATCTGCGAAAATGGGGCTTAGTGCAGGGGGTTCTAAGACCCCTTATCCCAGTGCATGTCACAGATAGACACCCAAAAATTGTGCCAAATTGTAGCTTGGGACATGTTAGCCATGATTGGATAGATAAATGTTGCATGTTCTATATTTATACCCATTAATACTCATGAAAATTGAAATTCAAGGTCATAATAGCTATCAACTTTGGATACTGTAAAATTGACAATACAGAGATGATGTGAGACAAACTTATAAAGGTGTAGGGGGGCTCCTTATGAACTTGGTCAGTGTGTTAGATGGTTCTAAAACTTTTAATGATATCAATCTAAATGAATGCTCATTGATATTCAAGAGGGTGGGCTCTCTCTAAACCTATTGAGTCATGACCTGTGTTAACTGCAATAACATGGACCATGACGCTGTTTGTACTGGGCATGCATAAGACACAGGAAGTCTCAAGTTCTAGTTGATGACATTCTGCTCATGAAATGATTTTTATATGCTGGATGTACCACATGCTTGCTGATTAATATTCATGAAGATGGTATTTCAGCAGGTATTTCAGTCAATTCCCTACAATTCATAATAATACAAATAAGATTTGATAGCCTTTAAAACAAGCAGAAACAAGCAGAGACCAATGATTTTGGTGAGGCAGCTAGGTCTAAATAGATATCCACCTTAACGGGACTTATGCAAACCATTGTGTTGAGTGATAGCTGCCATAAAGCTTAGCTATAGCTGACTACCCTGTACCCAAAAGGAAAGAACTGACGAACTTGAAGCTATCTACATATGGACATTCACACTTCACTGGTAGATGTAGGCTAGGCAACCTTGTTATGCTATAGTTGCCATTCTCATGGCTATCAATATCTTCATAAATCAGACCATTATTAGGGAGTTTCAGCATTCAACAAACAGGCATTGCTTTTATGTAAAGGTTTACCCAAAATCCTAGATGTCACAATGCGGGCCATAAGAAAGCACATATATGGAACATGGTAGCCTGGAATAACAGGCTACCTGTTCTGGTTAGCTCTCTGCAGCCTGGATAGCCAACCTGCTGTGGTACAAGACCAGCCTGTTATAGCAGCCTGTGTGGCTTGAATAAACAGGTTGGCCACATACACAGTCTCTCCTCCTTTACTGTATCCATCCTCTACTTGCCTATGAGAGTTGATGAATGATTCGATTAATAATCTCACCTAGCTCTCTAACTACCAGCCCTTGAAATAGGTCATTGGAGCCTTAACTGTAGGCTCTATGCCGTAGGGCAGCAGAATGGGCATAATATACTGTTCTAAAATAATGTTTATTGAGTATCAGTATTGCTGATAAGGGCTTTGATATTAGGAGGCCATGATGTGGTACTGCTGCCCTTATGCAATCCTTTAGTGCTGCTCTGAGGCAGCAGTGGTTTTTCAAGGTGCTGCCTCCAACCAGCAGTGGTCCTTAAAAGGTAAATAATACCCCTTCCTCCCACCCCGGCCAATATACCATGGACTTTGCAGAAGAGTGGGGAAGGGAAGAGGATCTATCTTAACTTTTACTATTTGCCAGTCAAATGAGTTCAATATATAGCTGTGAGAGGAGAGTGTTGATAATACAAAGTATTCACTACAAGGTATTGCAATTGTATGGTGTTTCATGGGAAGGTGGTGGGGGTAGAGGGTGGGGTGGTCACCTGTGGGGTTAGATAAAAAGGGAGGTTCTAAGAGGGTCTAATCTAGTCTACACTTCCTAATCTGATCTCATTCTAATGTATTCTGACAAAAGAAACACTGGTTTGTAAATAAGCAAAAACCTCCAAAATAGCTGACTTATCGGTATTTTACCAAGGCCTATCCCCTTCCCTAAGGCTGGATATAACCATATAATCACAACTAGCTGGCTTCTAACGGTCTCTTTAGGTCTCAGATGAATACTTTTGACCACTTTTATAAGTGTATGATGAGGTTTGTTTAGGATTCTGAAAGTCTAAATTTTTGCTGTATTTTCACTATATGGTCAAAGTTAAGGTCCCTTTACGGGGAATTACGCAGCTTATGCAGGGTTTTACGGTACTATTTATCACAGATATGCACTATCACATGATTACTTTGACTGTAGACAGTATCACTGTGGTATAATATGCTTTTAATCTGGAATAGTAATGTAGATATTAAGGAAAAATTGATTCTAAGTATTTTTTTCTTGTTTATTTGACGATAGTAATGGTTAGCAGTGCCTCACGGCCACACCCACCTGTAAACAAAGTGCAGACAAGCGGATTTCAATAGCTCATAGGGTCAGGTTCCTGAAAATATATGTCCTGAAAGTCCCCGGGGGATGCAGGGGGGTCTACAGTGGCCCATGCTCTATAAATAGCGAGGCTATGATTTTCAATATTGAGGGACAGAGATGAGTTATGTACAAGCCTAAACTTGCTCTAGATTATAGCTATTGACTTTACTTAATCATATTTTGAATGTTACAGGCCTGAGAAAGAACAAGGGGGGAGGGGTCATAGAGTGTGTTCTCCAAATATGTCATATCCCAGATATCTACCTATAAATAGGATCTGTTTATATGTCCATTTAGGACATGTATTTCATTGCAACTGAACATAATTTGAGACAACAACAACAAGGCACAGTTACAAAAACAACTGCGTATCATATACTGCTCAATCGGTAAAGGCCTGCTTTCAAACATTTCACACAGCTAGAAAACATTCTCATAAAGCTGGATCAAATAGGCGTGAAATCCAACTGGAGATCCTGAATGCTGTTTTGCACATCCACAAAACCTGCCCAGTTTGGGGCCCATATTTACCCTGGACAAAACACGGACTAAAACCGAAAAACTCAGAAATACACTCACACAATACCTGTCTGGGAAGGACATTTTCCCTTGTGTCTGAAATTCCACCAGGACATATTGCGTTCCATGAGCCAGATCTGCAGCATTTAGTTTTGTACATTGATTTCATCAATCCCTACAAAATTGGCCGACTGCTGATGTGGCGTGCTGTGGAGCCCCTCTCGTGTTGCTTCAACACCTTGCAGCTCTCAGGTTCCCTGAATTCTGCATGAACCTATACATAATGAAAACCTCTACCAATTTGCCTTCTCCCCATGTTATAGCGCCATAGCACAAACTATATGGCCATGCATGTTGAAGGCTTTCATGTTCCATTCGGTTTTGGGGCTTCATCATCAGGCAACAAAAGAACCATAAGGAAAATCTTTAAGTTGCATTGTACGACTAGACGATAGCCATGTCACATTCGTTTGTCGTATACAAGACTGAGTTTATCTAATGTCTTTCAGGCAGGCCTTTGACCTATTTTCTTTCTTTTATCCATGCTCTGTTAATAGATAAAGTCTCAAGACAAGATACCTATCAACGTCTGAACATTAACATTTAAATAGATCTTCTCTTGCAAAGAAATATCCTTAACTCTTAACTTATCAGATTCCATTGTCATCCACTGTTTAATGCAGGCTTGAGAATTGCACTTTCCTTCAACCTTACTCTTTGAGCTGCCTATGTGCATGTAGATAGCCCCCTGGGGCCCAATGTGACCTAATTAGTTGATGGATCACCAATTCCCTCGGTGTCAGACAAAGCAGGAGATGCTCCTGACCCTGACCTCAATTAGGACGAGTAGCCCAGGAAAAATACTAGGAAAGACTCACACAGGTGCTACACAGTAGACCTTAAAGTTGGTATATGCGCTAAAAAGACAACTTTCAAAATTTGTGACCCACCAAGGGAGAACACAGCAGGGATTTTTAATTCCCCATTTGGCCACCAGGGGCGTTGGAGGGGCAAAATTACTCTAAAATCATTATAAAATACATAAATTTATTTTTTGATGCAGAATTCAATGGTCTCATTTAAAATGCACTATTTTTGGTAGAAAGGGCTCATATTTGGATTGTAAAATGAACATTTTTCATGAGAAATCAACCTATATCCCTGTTCTTGGTTGCCATGGCAACCATCCCAATAATCAAAATTTGTAGATTTGTATGCCAATTTTCAGGGATACTCACCAAAAACCCAAAACTGAAAACAGAAATGGAAAATTCCTCCTAGATCAAAATCTATAATAAAAATCACCATATTGTTTTGTATTGTTTTTTATGAAAAAGGCTGATTTATCGTGTTTTTAGACATTATAATGGTTTATAATGTATTTAGAGCTTAATCATTGATTTCAGATATGAATAACAGCCTATGTTAAAAATGGGGTTCTGACATACCTACTAGGAATATTTAAGCCAATAATGTCTCATTTTAAAGATCTGTAGATGAACTTTGATAATGAATTTCTGTGAAGAGGGGTGTTTTTGCTTGCCTGGTCACATTTGTGGAAACTTGTCTAATAAGTTGGTAAATGTCATCTCTTGTGCTATGTATATATTGTTCCAATCACTGTCTAGATGGTGTTTTAAGAGAAACCCCAAATTTCATACTGTGATAGCAGACACTCCAACTTTAATTCTCAGGTGTCCATGAAATGTATGTACATTTCTAATTCTAACTGTTCTGCTCTGTGTGAGTAAGCATGTGTAGGCATTGAGGTTACAGTCCATACAATATATATAAAAATCTGTCATGAACATTTTGTTGAGATTTTCCGAAAGAAGACTGGGTTAGTGTTTTTGATATCTAAAGGATCTGCTTAAATACCAACCAATGACTGTTCTATGCTTAATGTGGTGTCACTTTTGACCAGGAAATACAGTGTTTGTCTTTGAAGCTAATCATTCCTGAACGTTTTAGCTGTAGATTCCTTAATCATTGTCCAATTTAAAAACGGTAAGACCTCACATGTAACTGAGAATCGACTGACACCTTGGTGTCCTAAAAAAGAGGGGGCGGGCAGGGACGGTTCCAGGGGGGGCTAGGGGGCACGTGCCCCCCTAGACCCCCTGAAATTGGGCCAGGCTATGACTCTTAACTATAGGAAAAGTGGCCCGAAAACCCACTTGTGCCCCCCCTTAACCAAATTTTTTGGCTATGCCCACCCAAGACCACCCCTTCTGAATCCGCCCCTGGTGGGGGTGCTGCGCCCCATCTGCCCCCTTCCCCCTTGAATCCGCGCCTGACTACTTCAGGTGACTTCAGACTGGTAGGTAAACTTCAGAAGAGACATCATAAGAATCATATGAAAAGACTAATCAGTAGTCATGATCTTAGGTAATCACTCATGATTAGACAAATGATTGAAGGGCACTGGGCCCAGTCAGCATCAATTTGAGCACCCTAAAGTGATGACTATTGATTACTTTACTTTCTTAGCCGAGTGTAGGTTTTCAGTGTACGCAATATACGTATCATAGGTTATGAAGAGGAGGATGCATTCGCTGAGACAGCAAGAATTGAACCATAATTATATTGAATTCAACATTTTTACTGTCTAGCACTTCTATAATTATACGGTATGGAGACATATAAAAGACACTGACGCTGATCCAAATTTAATTACAATGGGCAATCTTAATCCCTGCAAAAAGCCTCCTGTCAAAGCTTTGATCATTGTTTGGGAGTCCTATCCTGCGAACTCATGAACTGTAGGGGCATTACAATCTCCTCCACTAGATTCAATCTCTAAATACTTATAGATTTATATTGTAGGATTAAATCAATTGTTCTGTGGAATGGATCAGTTAGCTGCTATCTAAAGAGTCGTCAGTGTGCGCCAGGCATATGTTATCAAAAAGAATATACATTCGTGAAAAAAGCAGTAGCGATGTTGATATTAACTGGTTGAGTGATCCATTAGAATTCTAGTATGCATTATATACGAAAAAGGGTCTGATTCTGATATTCTTTTCCATTCACTTTCTTTTCCATTGACACAATCTGCTCAGATTCATTTTCTTCCAATTCCGGAGAAGTTCCCAGTATTGTTGTTGAAGCAGTTGTTGCAGTTGCAGCTGTTGGTGGTCGGGGAAGTGTGCAGCTGCATGTTGATATTGTTCACCATCTCCTGCCATTCAATCCCCATTACCACCTTCAATATATCCTGAAAAGAAAATGAAGCAGAAGATTGTAGTATAATATTATAACTGTACAAGGTTACAACAAAAATTAATGGTGTTGCTTCAGGTCACATGGTTAAAAGTAGGCCATAACAAAGAAGATCCAAACTCGGATTGTTTATCAATCAGGTTCACCACTTGAATTCAACCCGGTGGACAGAAATCATGCACCTTGAGCCTGCAGCACTAAGCAGCACTATGGGAAATCTCGTCACTGTTTTGGCAGCTGATCAGGGCACAGCTACAGGCAGCTGATAGCAATGAGCCTTGTTTTCAGGTCCAATTAGGTCATGATGTCATGACGTCACATGCACCAATGGCGTCTGTCCATCGGCCATCAGAGTGCAGTGATAGTGGAATTAAAAAGATTTGGGATGAATTGTGAACTGAATAATCATACTCAAAACTCTAATAGAACTAGAAAGCTGGTGAGGGCTAAGGGTACTGCCCCTACACAGTCCATCAGAGACTGACAGCCATCAGTCAGCCGTCAATTGGCCATTTTGTTGTGTATACAAAGATTCCATCAGCTGCCTGTGGCTTAATCAGTGGCGTTTGCACTCTAAATCTGAGACTTGGGCAGAGGCGGCGGCAAGTACTGCATCAAACTCCCTCCTCAGTTTGTCCTTGGTTGTATTCGACACTGGAAAATGATGTAACAATTAATATGCGGTGTCTACAGAGTCCACCAGTTGAAGTCGCCATAAGGTTTGTCAATTTAGCTAGCAGTACATAATGATATTACACTATAGACCCATGCAGCAAGAAAGGGTGACCTTTTCATGAATAAAGTTGTGTTTAGGTCAATTCAGGTGCAATACCTTGCTTGTAGTGATCATAAGTGGAATTGACTTACATCAAGGGATTCACAAGACAATTATGTTTCAAATAATGGGTAGGCCTGACAAGGAAAGTTTGCATTCTAAATAGATTTTCTTAAGAAAAATGCAAGAACTTTATCAACAACTTCTTTAAAAAGTCACCCTTTCTTGCTGTATTGATCTAGAAGAGGCTGCCAGCTGGTGTAGGCTACCTAAACAAATACTGACACCCTGGCCTATCACCACTGACGCTGCCCTGATGTATTATATTGTAAATGCATCTATTTTGGAGTCTCATAAAACTTCTGGCCATACACACTCATACGTGTATATGAAGCCTTAATGTATCATTTCTATCTGCCATCCGCGGGACCAATGTAGCATCCCAGCAAATTGTCGTTATCTGTCGCCATGATTGGTCATCAATGGTGACTCCTTTCTGAGTGATAACTCACTGCGTCATCTTTCGCCACTGTGTGTCAGTCTCACATGGCATGGCAATTTATCACAACAGTTACCAACATGATCTCACTCACTGCGTGAGTATGTGCCACCCCTTGTCATCCCTCACAAAGCATGGTGACTTATCACCACCATCGCCAACATGGATCTAACTCACTGCGTGAGTATGTGCCACTGCCTGTCAACTCTCACTCAGAATGGCGGCTTATCACAAGCATCGCCAACATGGATCTGACTCACTGTGTGATTATGTACCACTCCCGTGCCACTGGCATCAACTCTCACACATAATGGCGACTTATCACTACCATTGCCAACATTGGTCTCACTCAATGCGTGAACTTGTGTCACTCCATGTCAATGCTCTATAAGGATTGCATCATCTGTCACTCACTCTCACTAAGAATGGCACCTTATCACCACCATTGCCAGCCTTTGTCTCACTCAATGCGTGAATTTGTGTCACTCCAAGTCAATGCTCTCTGAGGATTGCATCATCTGTCACTCACTCTCACTCACAGTGGCAACTTATCACCACCATTGCCAAAGGTGTTGAGACAGCACCACTGTTCCACATGTAGCCTATCTAGGAAGTGTGGGCATGAAGTATAAGTCCCATACGTATCAAATGTGCTTTGTTTCACACTGATTTCCATGTAATACTTCAGAGTTGAATCAAACAAGATTATATAGAGAGAATATCAATTGAATTTAGATAGAGGTATCTCTAAAATGAAAGCAACTATCCATAAACACCTTTTCTCTGGTTACAGGAAAAATACATAGGGAAATATCAACATGAACACCTTGTCTGTGGTTAGAGGGAAGATACATATGGCAATACCTTCTCTGGCAAAACATACTTTGATCTGGCAGATGTGAGGCTGCATGATTACCAATGTCGATGATCATGAGCTTTTCATCTAACAAAGTGAGTGATCACCAGCGTCGCCATCACTGGTGAGTCTGAGTGATCACCACTCTTGCCATCCATGGTGAACCTGCGCTATGATGTGGTGCGCGTTTCATCTAGCGAGGTGAGTGATCAACCGCCTTGCCATCCCTGGTGAGTGTGAGTCATCACGATCCTCGCCAGCCGTGGTGAACATGCGCTATGGCATGGTGTGCGTTTCATCTAGCGAGGTGAGTGATCACTCGTGTCGCCATCCCTGGTGAGTGTGGGTGATCAAGATCCTCACCATCTGTGGTGAACCTGTGCTATCACGAGCTACGCGTTTTATCTAGCGAGGTGACTGATCACAATCCTTGCCATCCGTGGTGAATGTGCATTATGACGACATGTGCGTCTCATCTAGCGAAGTGAGTGATCACTCATGTCGCCATCCCTGGTGAGGATGAGTGATCACTCATGTCGCCATCCCTGGTGAGGATGAATGATCACGATCCTCGCCATCCCTGGTGAACATGTGCTATGACGAGGTGCGTGTTTCATCTAGCGAGGTGAGTGATCACCCGCGTCGCCATCCCTGGTGAGTCTGAGTGATCACCATCCTCGCCATCTGAGGTGAGGCCATGTGATCACCACCATTGCTATTCCTGGTGATCTTGTGCTATAGCGACGTCGTGTTCCATCTAGCGACATGTGTGAGCCACTTCACACAGGTTGACGAGGAGTCACAACAATTTGCTGGGATTGGTACATGACTTACCTCACCCTAGCTATGCTCATGCAACACACCAAACCTTTATGAGTAAAAGATAAAATTAGTGTTGAACCAGCTCGATACATGAAAGCACTGCTAAGGTAGTGGTAATTTTTTAACAGGAGGTTGCTGTATTTGAGTGGACAAAAAGATTTCAGCCCCTGGTGGAGGGGGGGGCACAAAAATGTTCACCCCTCTTTAGCCACCACACTACTAGAGACCCAAAGGGGACTGAATAATTTCAAACCTCCCCAAGGAGGAATTTTTCGCTGCATGCAAAAATCCACCAACCCCCTGTTGTTTAAGAATAACCACTCAGGACCAAATGGGGGTGCATGATCAAGAACCACCTGTGACAATCTAACACTATAAAATGCATCAAGTCTTCCTTGAATTACAGCTAACTAAAATATACCAATGATAAAGCTGTACCAAGCAGGTCCATCGTGAGACGTCTGGCATTGTTCATCCAGTCATTATTCTTTCTCCTCAACTCCTCAAAACACCTACTCAGGTCAACTCTCGATGCTTGACGTCTAACCCTGTGACCTATATGCATTTATCCAATGTAAGGGACAACAATATTATCTTTATTTCTTTATATATGATGCGGGGATGGATATTGATGATACTATGTCTTTATTAACAAAATGTAGTCCTGTTCCTTGACTTTAACGATCATGTTCTGGTTCTAAGCTTAGTTTCCGAATGTTTCTAAATGTCGCTGTCTGGTGGTCATTTCTGAAAATACTACGACCGCTCACCGCCCTACAATTGCAAAGTCCAATGTTATTTCTGGCAATGGCAATGGCAATTTTGGTACGATTTGAAGAGTGCAATCGTAGTCGGTTAAGAAATAACCTCTGACAGAATATCATTATGGTAGGGCACACCAATCAGACAGGGGGTAGAACTCAAGACTTAAAATAAATGATACCATTTGATTAAAACTCATATTGTTAGGTAGGCTTATTTCTCTCAAGACTACGTCATGAACGTGTAGAAGATAGTATAAGACGTAATTTCTTAACATACTCCAACTGCACCTTTCAAGTGGTAAAGAAAATCTCTTAAGAATAGCATAACTATTTGCAGTCGTAGGGCTGGGTACAATTGTAGTTTCTCAATACAATTATACAGCTATCCCTACTATACTTGTATAATATATGCACCATGACTTTAATGGTTTCGCTTTTTGCCACCAGTGGAGTATATGTCGCCAAATTCATAAATCTATCCGTGCAGTCTCCTGCTCATGATCAATCATGCCAACATCTAATAATAATGATGAAGTAAATTCAGTATATGGAAGCGCTACCAGATACTTTGGTGCCCAATTGATGTATTATACTCTTACCTCTAATGAAGCTTGCTGATATAACAGCCAAAATGAGAAGAAAGGGGTATTTTTCAGTGAATTCTCTGACTTTTACCAATTTTCCACCCTGGACTGAAGACATTTTGTGATGGGTTTGCTTGATGACGTTTAGAAAATGTAATTATGTCAGGAAAATATTCTGATTTTTGCCATGGAAAGTAATGGAAATCTCATGGAATTTCAGTCTAATAATTTTGTGGGAGCACTGATATGTCGGATTGTTTGATTTCACGGTAAAAATTAGAGATGAATGATATATGTGAAAAATATCTAAAGAATAGCCTTAATGAAACTCTCAACTGTTAACCCATAAATGATCATCCTGAAGAAAAGGTAAAAGAAAATGGATGCAAAATTACGAAAAGTGTGAAAAAATCTTCCAAAATTATAAAAGAAAAAGTCTTGCTACGGTCGTTCAGGTTACAGGAAACAAACCTTCATTTTTTAGGCCCTACCTCCTACCAAAGTACAGATAGACAATATTTCACATGATGTGAGACAACAACAAATAGCACGACCCATCTCTTTATAAAAAGTGTGGATGTCACATGCTAGATCTTTCACAAGGAGCTAAGCTTCTTTTTTGGTATACATAAAATAGGTACCGTCTATACGATTTACACTCTTTGAAGACGGTTGCCAAACCGTGGGAATAGCTTAAGATTCCCAGCCCTGGATTCTCAGCTAATGAACATATATACACAAAGAAGGCATGAATTGATCAATAAATCTTCTTTTTTTTTTATTTTCAATATAACACATTTATAAAACATTATTGAAAAGTAAAGTCAAGGTAGGTTAAGCAATTAATGTTTTGTTATTATCAAATGAGCGCTGCTCTGCATGACCAATTTTCTCTTTAATGCACATACAACAGTTATGAGATGATGCAATATTCTTAGTTCTACACTTGAATTCTGCATAACTGGTGAAATCTAGATTACATTTTGAAATGAATGAGAGGTATGTGAAAGCCTTCCCAATAGAAGTAATCACTTACCAGTAGTTGTGCTTTGTATTGTAGGTGAGCAAAATGTTCTGTTGGAGAGAGGGAGGGAGGGAGGAGGGTATTTATGAAGGGCATGGTATTTTCCAAGACCTACTCTCAACATAAGTATATTTGAGGTGTAGAAATTACTGATAAATAAGAAGCCAACGTCGTGCTCATGTTGCCAAAAAATGCATGTGCATCCATGATCATGATATCTCCTTTTTTGAACACGATTTCCTTGTGTCTCAGATATCTTTTCACTGCAGATGCAGCAATGCTTTGTGCATAACCTGTTGAGATGTTGAAGCCAGACTTTGTGACTCGTGTTGCCAGAAACTGAAGAAACTGAAGATCACAAAATGATTAATACCTTATAGTTACACCATGTTGCCACTAGAGGGCTTTCCCTCCCTGAATATGCACAGTATGAGGGGTTAACTTTAACAAAGGATTCTTTCACAGACCTTAAGTGCTGTATGCAAGGCTAATATTGTTAGTAGCAGATGACTTAGATGACTTCAGTAACTCTCCCTCTGTCTGCCTGTCTGTCTCTGAGTGTCTGTCTGTTTCTGCCGAGCTAGCACAACTTGTACAAATTATGTCACATTTATGTGAAAACTCAATTTATGTGCGAAAGACATCATTTGGATGGGTTATGCTAGCAGGGTGTCTGACTGTCTGTCTCTGTCTGTCTGTCTGTCTGTCTGTCTCTGTCTATCTCTGTCTATGACTCTGTCTCTCTGTCTCTGTCTGTCTCTGTCTCTGTCTGTCTGTCTGTCTGTCTGTCTGTCTGTCTGTCTCTGTCTCTCTCTCTCTCTCTCTCTCTCTCTCTCTCTCTCTCTCTCTCTCTCTCTCTCTCTCAGCATAACCCCTCACTACCCCTCAGTCTCATTATATATCCCTCATACCCAGCACCTACACAAACATATGTCTGTGTCCACGACTGCTGTGCCCCCTATCGGGCCTTGTTGGAATCACCGGAATTCTATGGTGCTGCCCCGGAAGTAATTCAATTCTAGGCCGCCTCATGACCCCCTGGTGACCCTCCCATGACACCCCTGACCCCCACTGTGGTTATATTGATCGTGGGTGCCTATATAGTGAGCCTCAGTTTGGTGCTGGTAGGGTTTTTACTTACATGGCCACCCATAAAAATGTCCTGGTAGCTAGCTCTATGTACATGGCCGTTATTTTGGTCCTGACAACATGACATTTTTTCCTCTAAAATCAGGTGTCTGTGACTTCACGAGTTATGAGTCAATGTCTATATTAGCAAGACTGAGAAGATCTTTCTATGATTACCTGTTAATTCCCAAAAAGGTTTAAGTACTGGTTGTGTAATGATGTATGATGCATGGCACTATAGATCCTATAATCCAGGGCTCGGGTTGGGGCTTGCTACAGACACAATCAGTTAAGATGAGAAAGTAGATGTTTGGTCACTCCCCAGCCTACCCCTACATCAACCCAGTACCTTGAAGTAGGCAGTTAGTAGTCAGAGGTTGGGGTGGAATCTCAGAGTGTTTGAATCTAACTGGTAGATCACAGAGACTGTATGTGACCCTCCAGGGTGTAGTTTGCCTCCAGTGCCGGCTCTGAAATGGCCAGTGGACTAGATGTGGTCAACCACCGGTACAGCGTGACTCTATATCACCCCATTCTTGAGTGACTTTTTTAATTCATTTTCGATGAGACCTTTTCCCTACACGGATCATTTGGGGGGAGGGGAAACGTAACTGGCCCTGGTGGCAAGTTGTGGGTTTCCACAAAAAAACTTCATGAATAAATCTCATGAAAGTTAAACGTTTTAGCATACAATTTTAAATCCTTGTTCCTTCTCCCCAGTTCTTCCTTTTTTCCATGCAAGGAGAACAGGTGAATAAAGCATTATGTGAAGTTGGGAGTCTTCGGTTATTCAACTACAATAGGTGTTCCTGAATAGTCTCAGCTGTATATGCCATGACCATTATGCTTAGTAACCGATCGTACTTGAAATTAATAGAACCCTTCTTTTATAACAAAAACTAATAGAGTCTAATATGTTATACCTTGACTATAGGAGGAGGGGGACACTGCTGGTAAGAAACCCCAATCTATTTTATTATTAGGTTAATTCTGGCTGTCTTCCTGATATCTGTGCTGTGGGTGAGATTGCGGCTGATTGATTTTGGTTAAATAACAAGCCACAACAAGGCTCTGTGGTACCTGTCATGAGGCAATTAAACAAAGATATAATGAATACATTGGTGGGACTGGTGCAAAACACAGCTTCTAAAATGCAGACCTCTTAATACGATCGAAAAGATGATGCTCAGCATGAGATACATCTAAAACTGCCCAAAAACACAATAATATATACAATTCAAATCCACAACAGTGCACGGGGAGCGGACAATAGATGAAATAAGAAACGAATGATTTGGACAGGGTAACAAAGGCAGCAATATCAAGTAATGTAAGGAACCAGATGAGAATGGTCCCACATTTATACTTATTGTGCACAGGCATTATGTAAATCAGACACATGTGAGGCACCACTATGATAGCTCACTGTACCACCATTGTAAAGGCCCCACACAACCACAGTTTCCTTACTTCTCCCTCCATATTGATTTTTTCACTGCGCCCCTCAGTGGCCTCCTTCTTTCATCCCCACTGCAGCACTGAAGCTATAGTATCTTCATTCAGGACTGTTATATTATGTCTTCACCCAAACCATCCCAGACCTATCCCATTCCACGTACACACATACTGCCTCCTGGAAGGCATTTCTCAAGATGGTACGAGTAGACCCCTTCAAATCGTAGTAGAATCCCTCACTCTAAGGCCATTGCAGTAATACAGCTGTTGGGCACTAATGATTGCATGGTACGACTGCCCTACCAAACCCTATGTAATTGCTAAATTAAGTGCTGATCATACAGGGCAGTCGTAGGGCACTTTCTACGATTACACACTCTAATTTTGAGTGTTTCATATCATATTGGCTGTGATAAGTCATACCATCTTAAGAAATGCCCTCCAGTATCAGCAGATTGTCTGTAAGGTAGGCCAGTATCAACCCAGGAGACAGGCACAAGATACCTTATCATGTGCAAACTGGATTATATGATGTCTTCCCTGTGCCACTGCCGCTCCAGGGTGGTGGTATAACAGCATGGAAGCTGTCCCTCCTGCGGGTAATTCCAGCAGTAGAAGGGTGTTTTTTTTTGGTGCGGGGGGGGGGGTGGCTCCATGACCAGACATTCATCCTGTTGGTACAAGGCCTAGCTGTTGGTGTGAAAAATGGGGTTGAGAGCCCAGTTGAAAACAATGCATCGGGTTACTTTGCACTTGATTGATTATAATCATTAAGCCAAAATATGTACGTCTTAAAATAAAAAAATTATCAAAAAAATGGCCGCAAATTGGTGAGATCTCTCTTATTTATTTGGAGAAATATGCTGGCGTCGGATACCCTGAGACCCAGGAGCATAGAGGTATGCTTGTAGTTTCATTTTAAAACAGAACTTTTCATAGATAGTTGGTGATCCATGCCCAGATAGGCCTACTACAGAGTGAATGTTATCACATTAACATCAAATGTATACTTCGATGTCAAGAGCTGATAATACACTGGTGACTATCTTCTCATGTTGAATTCAACATCGGAAAACAATGGCGGCGTTCCGTCTTAATCATACACCATGGCCGGCAGCAATGTCACTGTCCTTGTTTCTGACTGTGGAATTATAGCTATGAGACTCAGAATAAAAAGCAAAGTATAGCATCGCCCGATAGGGACCAATCTGTTTCCATCATTGCTATATTTCATGCACAGGATGTGATTCCCCTCCCCCTCACTGCCCACCCCTAGCCACTAGCTGTATGTATACAACACAATAAGCAGTGTATGCTGGGGTGGTTATTGACTGAGTCCTGTCACTAAGAGTTGTGGGACTAGACCGTTACGTGATGGGGAGAGATTGCCTGGGTTCAGCGCGCTCTAAGAGGTTATCATTGGATCTACAGGGGTTCCTGGTAATCCGGAACAATGAATCACCGTAATTGCACTGCAGTGAAGCATTGTAGTCTCTACAATGAAGCAGTACAGTACACACTGTGGTACAAGTACTACAAGGTGCCTCCGTGGATCACTGGCAAGTTTGGGACAAGGATTTCACTTTATTCTGAATTATTTTTACACTGCAGGACGAGGCGCACATGGGACCACTTCTATAGAGGTGTGTTTTATTGCTGTCCTCTTCCCAGGGTAATCAATAGTGCTTATCAATATAATTATTGCAGTAGTATACCAAGGAAGGATACCATTGTAGAACTACTTATTTATGGCATTCTCTGTATCTTTGCTGGCTTGTGCCACCTGCAGGGAAAGAAATACTGTTTTAGATATTGATGTAGCATATTGCGAACTGGAAACTGCTTCTAGACTCTGGAATAAGCCCCGGTCTTGTTTAAGTCTGAAAAAAGCAATGAAAACCTCTGAGACACAAACCATCAATACCACAACTCCGACCGAGTCAATCTCATGGTGGAATTGGAGAATTTCAGACTGTGAAACATCATTAAGGCAAGCATCGTTGCAGTCATGTTAAAAAAACCATTGTGTAAATTTTACCCACATCCAACGTCGTTAGGAATACAAAATCTAGATTTCTCTTGTTCCCTACCATAGACAAAACACATGTACAAACCCCTCCTACCTGATCACGCGAGGAGTCTCAGGGATCTTTCCATTCTCTCATCCATTTTCATTCACTATACCCCTGTCAATATTATTAATCGTACGACGTGGCTAACTAAAACCGCACTATCGCCGAGACCAGAAGAAGCACTTCCGGTTGGCTTGTGGCACCCTCTGGTGGCTAAGAGAGGACTCAAATCCCTCCCCCCATTTGCCCCCCCCCATCGCAGCATCCATAGAGTAACATGGGTCACGTGATTGACGTCAAACCGGAAGTAATCCTTCAAACTCCTGGAGGCCCATGTAAGGAATATTTCTTTCCATCCCTTATCTCGATCAGTTTCACTTCCATCTCTGAAAGCTCAGGTTCCTGTTCAGTTATTACCAGCTACATGTGCTCTATGTGGGACTCAAGGATGGTGGGTGAAAATATGACCGAGATCTGTCAGGAATGCTGGGCGACTGATTTTTATTTTTTTCAGAGAAAGCCTTTAAGAAATTCAGAGCTTCAGCTACCATATAAGACTAAAACGTGCAAAGTAATTACTATCTGTAGGCAATTGGCAGATTGAAGATGTATCTAACACTCTCTGAGGAGGTCCTTGATTACTCAGGTATCTTTGAGCCTAAGTGACTAAAAGAAGAGAAAAGGAAGAGGCAAAAGAAAAATGCAAGAGGGAAAAGCTTTCTTTGATTTTCATATGACCTTACCCACACCTTTAAATTTGTTTGGCCTAGCAACCGCTCACTTGTACACAGGCACCATGGTGTCAGAAGATATAGATACAGACAAGACTAGGTGAAATGATAGCTCGATTAAATTACATCGATGTCAATGGATACAACATCAGAAGATGTATCATGAACAGAATGAAACTACAGCAGGGTTTCACATAATATTAAACCGGCCATTCACTACTGAGCCAATTGGTAAATCCTTTCGACAGCCCCTTCTTGTTTTTCTTTGGAAAAGTTAAAAATGCCATTTTGAGTAAAACGATAGGAAAAACGCTAATTGGCGACAAAGAAAAGGGGCACTCTCCCCATAACCTGCAGTGAGTGTGTTTGATTGATGGGCGGATGTTGTGATTTTATTGTTGCATTTTACAGAATGCCACCGATATCATTTGGTAATTCACAAGTATTGATTTTCAGCGGATACTTGGCCATACAGTGTCTTCTTTTTAAATTTCTGGGTATGACAATGGTATTTCCTTTTCGAATCACTGCATTGATTTTTAAAATGGTAAGCTTTAGAGCGTCTATTCAGAAATCTGATGGCTAGGACATGGTTAGATAATAGCTGGATAAACCAACAATTGTGTGTGGAGAGTGGAGGAATGATTGAGACATGTTAACACCCATTGACAAGTGCAGTGATGTCTGAAACCCTGCGATAAAACAACTGTACAAAGGTTTGAAGTTGAGATTACATTTCTGTACCGTCGCTGGTACCCTGAAGCTATTGAGGGGAATATACCCACAGGCCATGCCTGGTAACATATTGCAAATCTTTTTGAGCATGGCCTGCCTGTATCTTGTACCCAGTATTATAGGTAGGTCGTATCCCTGACGACACAATATAATGCCTCATTGGCCTGATATAGCCACTATGTTGTCGTCAGGGATATAGAACCCAACCCCTGACATTTCTAACCCACCACTGCAACCAGGAGGCATTATGGAAGGTAAAGAAAAAAGCCAGCTCAGGGGTCTCCTGTGGTGCTGTGGTTGGTAATCAGGGCATGCAGCACCCTGGAGCCTCCAGGAGCACCATGGAGGGGAGAAGTGCAGTTAGAGACTGGTGCTGTCCTGGATACAGATGAGTGTGGAGTGGCAGGCTAGCTTTACTTAGGGTACCGTATCATCGTGTTTAAGCTCTGGGATTTGAATAAACGTCTCAAATAAACGCCGGGGGCAATGGGATGCTAAAATAACCCTTAAGCATTAAAACTGGATCTTAAAAAGCCGCCTGTCTTGTGTGAGCGCCGGGGTAATTGAGGTCACCAAATCAAAGACCACCGGGGCGCTTGAACACGACTCTACGGTATTAGCCATAGAATCTGTGTTGTATACGTGCCAGTATGGCGCTACTTGTTGTACTCTGTAAAAAATGTTGTTGAAATAATGGTGGAATCCTCATCCCGAATTTGTCAGAGATCTGTCATTATTTTCACAGAGATTTCATGGACATCTTTGTACCACCGTACTGCCACCTTCTTGTAAAGACTACACTGGTTCATTGCTACTTAATTACAGTGGTTCACTATTCAGTTTTACGAGGACCCCTGTTAGATTCAGCAGCTATATTTCACAGTGTAGCTTTCCCTCTATTGGTGTTCACTCCAACACCCATTCTATATAAACCTGAAAATTTCAGAAGCAGAATTTTAAGCAGAATCACATTACTACTACTGAAATAGCCAAGGAATAGCCATAGGGGAGAATAGCTATTAAAAATGTTCAACAATCAAGAGAATGATCGATGAAACATTTTGCAGCCTACACCATTGTTAAGGCTAAATAAGGCCCCTTGACATCTGGTGGTCTCTGATTTTGTCACGTGACAGAGTGGACGATATTAGGCCATGTTGGCGTGGGACCTTGGTGTTGTGACCTCGTTATTTGACCAGTGGGATGAGGATTTTGTGTGCGAATCCCTCTAAAATCTTGTCACGCACGAAGAGCGAAATCAGATTTTCCACAGTGAAGACCCATACTTCATGCCATTGGCCGAAAAGGGGCACAAGCCGCAAACCTCCATATGTGCCGGCACTCAGAACAAGCAGGTGGAAATAACACTCTGACATTGAAGAAACATATTTCTTAAATTAACAGTGAATTTATATTTTGTTTCCACAGATCATCTGAGTATTGAATGTGGCATTATACTCTGCAGTTCCTTGAGGAAATATCAGACTGGCGGTTAGAGTACATGAATTTAGCTGCAATGTTGCTGGTGTCTTTAAAAACCAGCAAATCATCTTGTCCTCATTCGAAACATATTTAGCATTCTTAATGGAATTACATTGCCGTATATTGCTGCAGTATCACAGTAGTGACACTGACTTTCATATACGGTATAAATACCTGCACTGATAAGTGATAGTATGGCTCCCATCGCTCTGAAAATTTACCCAAGGGACATAAAAAAATAACGAAGTTACGAGATTTTTTATGTCCTGCGACCGGAAACAGATTTGAAGTTTCCGGTTTCGCCTAGTTGCGGTGCTACCGTCCCCATGGACCCTACCCCTACTACCCCTTCTCCAGAAACACTTCCCCTCTGCTGGATCTAGTGGTCCCCTCACGAACCCTCCTTGCCTGGACCTTGCCCATGGTGGCAGCAGGGGCAGGCTACATTCCAGCCGACTTACCTCTAACCCGCTTAATGCCATCGTGGTCACAACTATTTTCGGTTCAGCTTTAATTTTGCGGTCGCCATAACCAGGAGGAAACAGTAGCCCGACAATTAATTGTTGTTAATAATTCATGACATCTCATCTTCTCCAGCAATTACAGAGTCAGAGCACTACTTGACTGGTGGATGGGGAATCTTTACCGCCCAATTAAGTTCTGTTGGCTGGCGCTGAAATATCTCGCCTTTTATAAATAAGGGTCTGAGGCGCCAGGAGACCGGGGAAGCTGACCCTGACCGTCAGCCAGGGTTAAAGGGAGGCTGGAGCTTGGTAGGGTGGAGATCGAGGAATCAATTGCTGATAGCTGTGGAGAAAGAGTAGTGTGTGATGCTCAGAGTACAGTGGTGGTCAAATTGTAGAGCATTCGCCTAATTGCAGTTGGAGAGCAGTTCAAAGCCCAGTAAGTCCCAGAGAACAGTACATACTGCATTGAGAATAAGTTATTGGAGTGCTGAGGAAGCTACAAAGTGCAGCGGTAAATCAGCAGTATTCAGAAATAATCTCAAGGTCTTCCATTTTCTGTGAAGCTGCGGTGAATGCCCAGTAGCAACATAATTATTGAATACCCCTTTCATTCACGGGGATATGATTAATTATACCACTATTCGGCCACCTGCCTTACTGTTATGCCCTCTCCTACCCGTACATTATGAGAGCATATATGCACATGTTCTTTTTAGGGATTTTTGGATATACTTTTTCGAGGTCAAGTTGGGAAATGCTGGGAGATATACAAATTCAGTCTCGCCATTGTTTCAATGTGAAAAATCGTCCAAACTCGTAGGAGAATTGAACCCCGGCCGCAGTGCTGGTTGGCGAGGATGTTAGCCATAGCGCCACACTGAACGGTGATGGACTCCAATGGAAAAATAAATAAGTTCTAACCTGTGGTTCTAGTCCTGTTTTCACTCAGTTTTCGTCTTGATTCCAACCTTGTCATGTTATAATATAAAAATCCCAAGAAGTATATGATCCATAGACGAGGAATGTGTGCTAATTTTCTCCATTTTGTTGAATATAAAGAAGAATCCATTGATTTTTCCATCGCAAGCGGGTCGCGGTCCAGCCATTCCCACCTGCCTCCTTGTCCGACGAAATTGTGTCAGTGGCCCGGATGTAGATATAGGTCATCTGCTTGTCGTACGAGGAAGATGCCGAAAATTTCGGACCGTTTTGGAAAATCAATGGATTCTTCTTTATTTTGAATATATTGGACATAATATGTATGGAGGGATCATCTAGACTATCTAAAGATATGTACCTGTTAATTTCTCAATTTGTTGGATTCAATACGAAAAGTGTGTGTAAACACGGCGGTACCTCTCCCGGCAAGGAACAAAAACAATGGCTTCACGCAGAGCGGTGACCCGGGCTGTATCGCTTGCTTTTACAAAATGTCTTCTCATGGCTATATTCTGTGGATATCAGGTAAGAAATTAATACAAAATAAAGGAAAAGGTGGTATAAATGCAATATGGCATAAATATGACAGCACACGGTTTGTATATTGACCATATTGCACTCGGCCTAACAGCCTTGTGCAATATTCCTCAATATACAAACCTTGTGCTGTCATATTTATGCTATATTGCATAAGTAGCATGTAATAACAGGCAACCCACCCTCTCCTATACTTGACTTTACAAGGTGGACTTGCACACTGTTTGCATAAAGCTCGTTGCCCTTTTGAATACTATGTCTTTTGTTGTGTAGCTACCAGTTGAGTAAACAAACAGGCATCCAAGCTGAAGAGACTATTCTGATGTCGGACCAACTTGGACGTGCTGCAAATGGTCAGTTTGTACACAGTAGAACTGGCAGACCACAACCCTTATCGACCCCACATTCTAAGAAGTAATTGTTGAATCTACCAAAGAACCTCATATAACTAAACAATGAGCCACACTGAAAACCTGGAAGATCCGAAAGGTGACGACTTTAGGGCCTCAGGTTGACAATACCTAAAACAACTACTTTAGGTGTTCAAAATGACAATTTTACTGACAATACAGAGTCTTCATAGTGACAACTTTGGTCGTCAGTATGATGACCTAAAGTCGTCACTTTGACCACCTAAAGTAGTTGTTTTAGATATGGTCAACCTGAGAACCTTAAGTCGTCACCACTGATGAGTTTCGGACCTTCCAGAATTTCAGTGGCACCGGAATCGCATTACACCGAAGCGATGTAGTTTCTACAATGAAGCAGTACGGTACACACTAGTATGGAACAATACAAGGAGTCCCCTCGGAAATAACAAAGGATCTCTGGCAACTTTGGGACAAGGATTTCACCATTATTTCAACACTATTTTTTAGAGTGCATCTCTACCAGTATAGAGTCTGAAAGTGATGTGATTATGGAGGCATAAAGAATTAGTCATGTCTGTGATCTCTGACCTTCAGCATGGGTAGACTAAAGGTCATGCGGCACGGCTCGACGATGGTGGACAGGTCACAGACTGTCTATTTGATGTGCTCAATACTATTCATAGTCAGACTGCAAATAATAACTATATTGTAAACATATCAAAAGGTACAACTCACAAAAAACCTCTGATACAAAGACTTTTAGTTACAATGTAATATCGTACGTACAAAATGATCACTTCAAGCTGCCATGCTTTTTGTATTTGCTGACTTTTTTTATGAGCACATCCAATAATTGCATGAGAATGAATCAGAAATTACATACTGACATTGATATGTGACATAGTGCCTTGACTAAGAGTAAATTTACAGAAATATTTGCTGGCAACCGAGGTTCCAGCATATATTGCTGTAAAATTACAGAAACTTGAATTGTAGAATAACAACAAGGGGTTCTGTTAATCAACAACAAATGTATTATATATACAGGTATGTTATATAAGACACTGCTATATACTCTGCTATTGGGGTCAGTTCTTGGTAATCATCCCCATGATACCATTTATGCATGCATTAATACTGTAAACCATGCATGCCTAATGAAGACTAATTAGGGTAAGAGAAGTAGCAAACCATCTCACCCAAACCATTTCATGGTCATTCAGTTTTAATACTGAAATAACCTAAAGGCAGGTAGGCTTATGTTAGCTTCAACCCCAGAGTCCAGCGACTTGTATTTCAGATTTAGACACAGTTATGGTGTCATGTACATGCATACCATTGGTTGTTCCTAGTTTCTTCTCAGGTAACCTTGTACAATATCATTGGTGCACAATGCTAGATTGAACCTGTTGAGGTTATTATCATATTGCAATTCATTATTAAGCTCTGGGGACAATATTTGATTGGGGTGTGCAATATAAGACTATACATACTAAACATATGGTATACTACTGGCCTCCAGTGTGGGACAGTGCATGTAAGGCTATTTTGGTAAACCCTTTGCGGGTGACTGGCTGGCCTAGGGCATACTGCATGCAGAGTAATTATACAGGATCACTCACTGTACACGTATATCTACACCTACAAAGCCTTGGTATTTCAGTAAGAGTCACGGTATTTGAGAGTACAGCACTTTCCCCTGTGAGCTTACAAGAGACATCTCTGATATAAAACATAAACTTCTTACAGTGTGGCAATATGTAGCCATCGCATTGTCTCAATGAGGATGCTGTGGACCAGATGTATGCCTGTCACACAGGGTATTCTCCTTATTCTCATTACAGTGACATGTACCCCTGTCTCCAGGGTACAACAAAACCCTATGTGGACGTGCCTAATTTTACTGATAGCCAGCATCATAGTACATCTGTTCAGGAAGATAGCCAGCGAGGACAAGGCTCGTGTAGTTGCAACCTCGGATAGGAAGTATGAGCAGATAGGACACTGGTATATATAGTTTTGTTTTGGTATTTTCCCTCTCTCTTTGAATGGGTAATGATCTGAAATCCTATGTCAATTGGTATGCCAATTGCTAATAAGTACAACACATAAAATCACAACCTACGGTTATCGGGTTATGGCTGATATTAGGAATATCATTTTCAACTGTAATTCTCCCTTTATCAAACATGTATACTAGGCCAGCATCAGAACATTGTGATTGTGAACAGTATATAAAGTTCAGCAAAGATTACATTGTGCTCTGAAAAACGTCTATAAATTCTGACCTTGTGCTTCCTCTAGGTCAATGACTAATAACACTGATGTTAAAAATTTTATTCAGGATGAGGCCATCCATTCACTTACCTATCTTGCCGGAGACTGGCATGAACGCTAGTATTTGTTTACCCCATATGTTGTTTCCCTTGAGGTCACCATGACGTCATAGACTATTGCTAGAGCTAGAGTGGCCTGATGCTAGTATGATTAGGGTGAGATAGCATCTGAAGGGAAAGGGAAAATTGTATTGTCATTTTGCATGGCTGGAACATCTACATCAATCGTTTTCCATGATATAGATGTCTCCCAGCAAATTGTCGTCATCTGTCGCCATGATTGGTGATCAATGGTGACACCTTTTTGAGTGATAACTCATTCCGTCATCTTTCGCCACTGTGTGTTAGACTCACGTGGCATAGCAATTGCTATTCCTGGTGATCTTGTGCTATAACGACGTCGTGTTCCATCTAGCGACATGTGTGAGCCACTTCAAACAGGTTGACAAGGACTCACGACAATTTGCTGGGCTGTTTATTGGGTAGCATTTAGGAGTATTTTGTTCCCCCGTCTCTTTCTAAGGCTGGTCTTCATTCTATAATCAATGTTGTAGTGTAGATTTTTGTAGAATTCTGGGCCATTCCCAACCGATTCTAGGCTAATATCATTTGACAACAACCCTGGATAGACCCAGCATCTGGGGAAGATCCTTAAAGATCAATAGATCTTGCCCTCTAAGTAGGACCCACTCATGATAACCATTAGCTCAACCATCCCATTCCCCATCTCACACACTGAGCCTATTCCACAAGTCCCATGGCCAGAAACGTTGTACTGAGGCCAATAAAATTACATCTGCTTCAGGTCTATCTTGGCCTACAAAGGGATATCCAAATCTTGTTCCCAAATTCAACCCTATGCTTACAGAAATCTTTAGTCAATCAAAGCCAAACCGAAGATCCGCATGCTGGCATAAAAGACACATGATTTGACAAAAATTAAAATCTGACCATGCCTTGTGACTTGAAACGGACTTTTCTGTCCCCTTCCCATAACCTACCAACCTGTCTGCTCTGCCCAGCTCGGTAGGACTTAACTTATGTGTAACGACCGTTGGCTTCTAGTAGACTGTTAGGTCAATGAACCCAATCACTGCTCCCTGCTTCAAGTAAGCCTCCAATTACTCCACTTTAAGGAGTCAATCACAGGAGTTGCTCGCCCTAAGGCTGAAGAAGGGCCTTGTAGATGGGCAGAAACGGATTCTCCCAGTCCAGGTAATGTCCCTGTGAACCAGAACAGTCTGGTTGTGAAATCAGTTAAGCCAGTTATAGAATTGAAGTCTCAACATGGCTTCATATAAGATTCAATGTCTATTAATTCGCTAAGCTTTCATTATTTTGTGGTCTGAAATCAATTCAGCTGCCATACTCTGAGAGGGTGAGAAAAATACCTATCAGACGAATTTCTCGTTTTAAAAGCAGAAAGAAGCCTGGGCAAAATAGGTTGGGATTCAACACAGTCAAGCTACCTCAGAGATTGGTTTGTGAATTGTTTCTTCACCTTAAATAGATTATAGTGGTTGTCTCCTTTTCTATAATACTTTTAAATTTCAACCTTTGCGACCAGAGACTAGTAGTGATATCAAAATCGATTATACATTATTGGATCGTTAGGGCAATTAATCATTTACGGGAATTTGCACTAACGCTACAAAGACATAGGTTCACCCTAAGACGTCATAGTAGCAGTTATATTATTGTCAGTTTGGTACTGACTCAACTTTGCCAACGGTTTAATCAAAGTATGCTTAATAACCAGTTGTCAATATTGATTCATTCCCATGAAACGTTCATGATAATCATGGGCTTCGTGTGCATTGGCTATGTGCACTGGAGACGGCGGGGCTGAAGTCTCCAGTGCCTTTTAAATCACACTTTTCCAAGTGTGAATATAACATTCCTTTGAATCAAGCCAGAGCAGTGCTACGTAGATCACAGAACTGTCCAGGGTGCAGGACGTATGTCTAGACTTCCTTGGACCAAACCTTAGAATCTGCCTTCACTAAGTACTGCTTTATGCCGCGTGGTGGCGTTGGCCACCGGCGATTTTTAACACTCGTGATTCTGTTGATGGCACCGGAAATCGATAGAGCTGCGTGCGCATTCTACCATCACTGCCGAGGGCAGGCTCCGATCGAGTTTAGTCACTTACATACAGCGACGATGGGAGAGGGAAGGGAAGGGGAACTAGAGGGGGATGGGTGAGAGAGAGAGCGATGGTGTGTGAGATATGGGAGTGCACCATACAGCATCATCACGTGTTTCTATTATATTGGGGAGGGCTTTGGCAGAGGAGATGAATTAAGGCACAAGTGAAATGGTAAGGGCCGCTGATGCAGGAGTGCATCATACCCATTGGTCGTCATGATGCACCTATGAAGTGCTGGGGAGCAGCGGCCCTTAAAGGGCTAGGCAGGATAGGACTGAGGTAAGGAGCAGGAAACAAGGAGGTAATGAATAAGTGAGGCAGGGAAAGAGGGAGGTAGAGGTCAAGTTCAGAGTGAGAGTTCAGAGTGAGATTTATAAGCATGCAAAAGGTCCCATGCTTGAATACAAGTCCTTCACTTGGCTTTTGTACATTAAAACATCCTCCTTTGAGGCCTTGACTATAGGATTGGCGTGCTCATAGGGTTGTTGTAAAAGTCACAATGCCATATCCTTCAGTCATTTCCTGTGTAAGGATAAATTAATTTCCGTTATATTGGAGCAGACAGACAAGTGTCAGCTGACGACAGTGGTTAATATTAGGGTTAAATAATGAAGGGGCAATGACATGGCATTGTGTCCGTTGTAGTTTAGGCCTATACATTAATGTTCCAGATTGTATGGGCTGAAAACTTGTAAATTCATTATGCTATAGCCATAGAAAACTACAGTTAGATACAGTTCTATGGTGTAATGGAGTGGATCTCACTCTGGCCAGTTGTTAGAGTATGCGTCCTTACCCTACTATATTTACATACTGTCTTATGGAGGTCAATTCAAAAGACTCTTTCATCAGTACCCCAGCGATGGTGAGAATCTTTCTGCCTTATCAATTTTAGTGGTGGTAAGGTGTGACTCCCATGCTTCAATACAGCCAGCTCTATGTATTTTCTAGTGATAGCCTCAGCCCTGCAGAGACTATCACGAGCAGAACACACTGTGCACAGGTGAAAGTGTGCCAAAATAATCAAAAGCTGTGGAAACACTCCTTTCTATGAAAGGGCATACACAACCATTCCCCTTCCCTATATAGAAGCTAGTTATAGAGTATAGGGTGCACTAAGACAGAGAAGGGAAGCATGACGTTATAGTGCACTTAACGCATGAGTAGCCTTAAGAGCCCTCAAGGACACTCAGCAAACGTCCTCCCTCTCTCTCTCTCTCTCTCTCTCTCTCTCTCTCTCTCTCTCTATACATACATATATATATATATATATATATATATATATATATATATATGTATGTATGTGTGTGTGTGTGTGTGTATACAGCAGGCACATTCACTCTTGAGAGGTGCTCTTGTACTTAGGGGAAACCACTATGCATTTCTTTCAGTACCACCACCGTTGGTAAGGCTGGAAAAGGAATTGGGAATGATCCACATGACTTGATGTGCCTGACTGGGCTACCACCACAAATATACTTAGGGTAGACTGACTAGGTCTTATAAGATCTACCTACGCTACCATCGCAGGGGTAGCGATGGTAGCTGCATTGAGATTAGGATAGCAGACTAATAATAAAAGATAGCATTCTGGGTTACACACATAGAACTTAAAATAGAGGTAATTGTTCGATGGTACAAAACGGAGGTTGTCGGTTAGCAGATGAATGATTCAGGGTATCGAAAGGTTTGATGATCAGCATGACGTTTTAAAATCCAGACACTGTCAGAATATCCTGCTTCCAGAATTTGTAATGTACATGTACGTATGTTCAGCGAACGTCAGATCTGCATCAACATCTCTGGCAAACAATTTAACTACATTCCCACAAAAACAAGCTTCGATAAAAGGAAATTCGTGAAAAACAAGGTAATTTGGCCTTTAGCGTAGGAATCTGACGCCCTTGATTTTTAAGCATTGCCAGAAGGCATGAGTGGTTATTTTTGAATCCATGAGGCAGTCTCATGAGATAAAAAATAGTGAGTTATT
This sequence comes from Acholoe squamosa, assembly GCA_949317995.1. Taxonomy (NCBI): domain Eukaryota; kingdom Metazoa; phylum Annelida; class Polychaeta; order Phyllodocida; family Polynoidae; genus Acholoe; species Acholoe squamosa. The sequence goes on along the minus strand of OX439049.1, from coordinate 49,569,859 downwards.
GTTTCTTTATCACATGATGCAGAAAGGCATTAGAAAAGAGAGATATGAAGAAATCCCTCAAGCCCATAATAAAGTATAAACTGACAACATTTTCTGCTCTCTGTCTTTCTGTTTATCAGACTTTCCCAGGCCCCCTGTGCTCAGTAAAAGCCAATAGGGACGCCTTGCTCTGTACGCCTTGAGGTGCTCTGAGTAGTAAAGCCTGGGTCTCGTCATACCATGTTGGGAAATGCCCTTTAGATACTAGAGAGTCCCCCTCTCAAGTTCCATCCCAGTCGGGTGTTTCAGAAGCCGGACATGATAATGAACATTAAATATCTGTTTCTAAAACTGTTAGATTCTAAACTTACAACTGCAACCATTATCATCTCTCACCAGTCATATAGTTATAGATACAGTAAGGTAATGGTAATGCTTTAGAAACACATGCAGGTATAAGCCTACAATCACTATTAAAACTACTATCATATCTCCTTATGACCGGTTGTAAACATTACCTGCTTCTGAAACACCCCACAGGTATACCCTGTCAAAAATCATGATGGTATTTCTCAAGATGTAATGACTTGAGATTTTGAAGTTCTACCAGGAGCATCATGTACAACTACATTACAATTTAGTCATACAGAGTAAATGCAGCGTCTCTATTGTAATGTCACTATAGAGATCAATGTAGTGTCTCTATAGTAATGTCACCATAGAGATCAATGCAGTGTCTCTATAGTAATGTCACCATAGAGATTAATGCAGTGTCTCTATAGTAATGTCACCATAGAGATCAATGCAGTTTCTCTATAGTAATGTCACCATAGAGATCAATGTAGTGTCTCTATAGTAATGTCACCATAGAGATCAATGTAGTGTCTCTATAGTAATGTCACCATAGAGATCAATGTAGTGTCTCTATAGTAATGTCACCAAAGAGATCAATGTGCTTTCCCCAGCCCCCATAACACATTATGTCGGTAGTCCACTTGGCCTCTGTCGCACGACAGAGCCATACATTTCCCATATAGATTTCTGCGACAAATGTCTAGTGGACATGACAGAGGCCAAGTAGACTTTGGTTTTTAGATTACATTTGGTCTGACTGCTCTGTCCGGCCGACGGTGATATGAGTCCTAGTGGCTGTGTCCAACCATACCGTGTTGAGAAATGCCCTCCAGATTAGTGAGGACTCCACTATGCAATTATTGTTGAGAATCACAGGTATTCTCACAGACAGAAACACAAACAAAGACAATGGACTGCAATTTAATTATTAGTTGTCATAGATACATGGTCTAAATCGTATGTTATGGAAGGTATTTGTGTATCTGAGGACACAAATGAAAGCTGTAGAGTGCCATTTCATTGTTATTTGTTTTTGATGTAAGGTACACATCGGATTGTATGGAGGGTATTTGTTTATCTTGTGATGTAAATGCCTGCCTGATTGCTCTAGATCATAGGGAGTTGAAGAGCAAATCATTTCTGGTTGGAAATCAAACCAGTTAGGTATTTTGAAGAAGTCCATGCGATTCCAAGGCTTGTTGACAATGAATAAAAGTGTATTTTCACTGAATGTTATTTTCGAACAAAAGTCATCTACATTTTCAAATGCTGTTAATTGAAATTGACAGGACTTTGGTCAGAATATTGTACACAACCAGTGCTTTATCTAGATTTTAGAATTAGATCTTTCATGTTATGAATGATATTCTCGAAAATATCTTGGCATTCTTTATTGACATTCAGATACAAATGTATACAATGGTTTTCTATCAACAAACACACAGGCTATACCTTAGCATTGCCAGAACAGGTTATCGTGAGAACGTACCAAATAATCGCGTAGTGGAGCCTCGCCAATTCGTGGATTTCACTAATAATGTATTTTTCAATGGGGATTCTCACTATCTCATTCTCCATTGCTAACTATTATATAAATTACTATAGGTGAAATGCCATTGTCCACAATATGATTTCTCACTCAGAAGATCATATATTCATTATCCTCCTGTGCGTCGCATATTCAGAGTGTCTATTCCCATTAAAGTTCCATATTGACTTTGACATGAGGAATCTCAATTCCTATTCAAATGGGCTTATGAAAAACAAAAACCCACAGGCGTCAGCTGTCAAGTTTAATTAAAATTCTGCCACACATTCTTGAAGCCAGATAAACTATGGAAAAATAGGCAATGTCAAAAATCTACTTTGTCAGATTTCAATATTGTTAAGACTAAGAGAGCCATCAGATTTGACTTTCGCTTTTTTTGATAGGCAATTCCTCTGATAGTGTAGGTATTGTAGTGGTCAGCGGAAAATGTCATGGAGAAACTGGGACTCGAACCCAGGACCCTCCAACTTCGAAGGGGAAGCTCTACCCCTGAGCTACTTTTCCCCTGGCCTGACATTCTCTACCTTCCAACTACCCTGGATCGGTATGGTATACATAGGGGGAGTGACACAATCAAGTGAACAGTCCCTCTGAAGGCTCTGTGCACCCGACGGGGGAACGAACCCCTACAGTATCTAAATGTGAATGTATACATCTGAAGCACTAGTACTGTATTGGGCTTGTATATTCCAAAACACCACACGACGGTACATATATAGAAGGAAAACCTCATGGTCTGTAAGGGTTATCTTTCCTTCCTACACACTCCCACACAAACACCCGTTAGCATGTTACGTTCTGCTCTGAGCTTGGCCGAGCAGGGAGGGGAACTCTATCAAATCAAAGCTTGGTGAGTTATTAATGGGGTCTCGTTGTCTATTGACCCCCTTCCCCAATAGATGGGGAAGGGACTAACGTTGTGTACGAGCAATAGGGCATGAATGTGGGAGGGGGTGAGGGGATAGACTTAGGTCTACGGTCAGTTCTGTACAGAGCTTGTAAGGTAAACAACATGCAGCGTCTAACTAGAGTAATTACAATCATGAATCATGACAAAAAATGATCAAACTGAGGTAAGAGTCATCATTTTAGAAACGACAGAAGAAACGGTAACATTTGCTATTTTTGTTCCCTTGCCAATCCATACATTAGATTCCTATAGGGATTCTTTGCTATATATTTCCATAAAAGAGCACTCAATAGAATAAGCAAAAAAAAGAGAAAAAAAGTGGGGAAACACAGATAAAACAAAGACACCCTCTATATATTCAAAATATAATTTGCTCGTCCTTTATCCTGTTTCCTAGATAATGTAATATGTACCAATGATTAAAGCCACATTCCAGTAAAGTACCCCCACGACAAAAACAAAACAAAACAGAGTGACTCAATGGGTCATTGATGGTAAAAATCGAGTTAGAATACACTTGGTAATTATAAGTCAGTGCAGCATAGAAAGTTTTCTTGCTGATGTCCTTTCTTGCATTGTCAGCTGTTCTTGCACTCTGTGAAGGAATGCACCACCACCTTGGACAGACAGTGTAAAAAAGTAACAGGGTGTGATTTCACGTTGGTGTGTGATTAACAAGGTTGCTCAGACGTGACTACTATACTTTAGAAATGAAGGAGTGCAGGGTGGGGAAGAATTAAGGCGTGAAGGTCCAGGGCTAAATTATCTGAGGATTGATGAGAGATCCGGGTGGAGATCCCAGTAGGCGTGATTGGCCCAGCTCCATCATCCTCTGGTAATACAGAACCGGGGCGGTTGACAGGTGTAGAGGTACCGTGCGGTGTAATCCTCCCCACCAAATAGGGACCTTCATGCCTAACATCGATAGTCCACTTGGCCTCTGTCGGCCGATTGAGCCATACACATCCTATATAAAATCTGGCGACAGAGGCCAAGTGGACTCTCGATGTTACATCGTTATTCCACTAGGGCTCAGTCTCAGAGAGTTATATAGAAAATGTATGGTTCAATCGCGCGAAAAAAGGTCAAGTGGACTGTGGGTTTTAACGATCATAACACATTCTCACTGATAGTGGTTTTACCTCCTGAAGTTTTGTTTTTGAAATCTATCTGGTGTTACACCCATATTCCAATAGGCCTCTGTCGCAGAAATCTATATAGGAAATGTATGGCTCAATCATGCGACAGAAGCCCATAATATAAATTTCTGTGACAGAGGCCTAGTTTTACATTTATATCTATGAAATGTTAGGGCACATATCAAAGGATGTATTAAATTCTTTGATTTCATTGTGAAATAATGATGGGTAAAGAACACGAAAAGGATAGAGGGAATGGATGAAAAAAAATAATGAAAAATTTCTTTAAATTATGAAAAAATGAGACAAAATAGGGTCGGTCGGGTAACTGGAAACAAACCTTTTTTTTAATTTGGCCTAGTTCTTTTTACTTAAGACATACACACAGTAGTATTGATTGGTATCGATGCAGTTTATCAAATTATAGAACTATGAACAGTATGTTATTTGCATAGAGCTGAACCTAGTCCTTATTCTCTCCAGTCAAAACTGTCCTAAAATTTTTTTTCACAACATCACAAGTTTGATAAGTATACTGTCCCTGTCTCCATCTTTTCTTTGCTCTTTGCTAGTCAAATTTTATGATCACCCCAGGTAGCAAAAATGGTGTGGCCCGAGTCTGGGCCAGAGCGGGCTCCTGATGTGGGCCACACTGGGTTAACACAGTGGGCACCCGATGGGTTTTGTCCTCAGCAAAGGGTCTGGGCCACACTGGGCTATCCGATTCGGGCACAGATCTGTTTGAAATTGGGCTCACCGATTTGGGCTCAAAGTGAGTTTGACATGGGTTTTTGGTGTGGCCTAAAGTGGGCTGCCCAATTTGATGAAAAATTAGTGGTGACATGTTAAAAATTCTTTTTGAGAAATTTATCCAAAATCTTTTCTTTTTTTTTAAAAGTCAATAAGCAACAAATCCTTGAGCTAATCTAACCCCCCCCCCATCACCAAAGCAGTAAATGCAATATCTACCCAAGTGGAAAGGCAGAGCAGTACCATTCATTTGAATCAAACTCATTCAGCCAACACAAGGCACTTTGATTCATTAAAGTGACATTCTGGCCTCAATCTTCCCCCACTAATTCCCTATGTAGGAGTAGAGAAGAGAGCCTTCAAGTTCATAATGACTGTACCTCTGCATATCTGCTCTTGTTCCAAGTTCAGTGCAATAGAAATGGTGTTGCCATTCCACTACTACTCAGTATTTCCAGACTATGAGAAAGTCTGCACATTATTACTTCATATCTGATTTAGTAGTCTATTCCAGTTGTCCTATGTCTAAAAGAAATAAGTTTGGTATGGGTAGTAGAATTCTGCCTGGAGTGCTGTGAAACCACTTTGTAGTGAGTCTGTCATGGACTGGCCTACAGGGGCAGGGGATATTTTTGGTTTCTCAATTGCCTCTATATATAGTCCTCTTATACCTGGCCAAGTGTGGGACCTGTTTGCCCCCACACCACAAATACACCTTGCAAGCCTACTAGTACAAAGAAAGACATGAAGCTGTTCCTTCCAGGACTAGTCAGTGTTGCCTTTTACATGAAATATCTGGATCCCTACTATGAACCTACCTGTGTATTAATGGTATAGGGAAAGTGTCCTACAGCAGTGGTGGAGGGAAGGGAGGGGGGAGGGCAGGGCAGGGTGAGAGGAGGGCAGGGCAGGGTGAGAAGAGGGCAAGGCAGGGTGAGAAGAGGGCAAGGCAGGGTGAGATGAGGGCAGGGCAGGGCAGGGCAGGGTGAGAGCAGGGCAGGGCATGTGAGCAAAGGAGATGCCAGGGCAGTGCAGGGTGAGAGTAGGACAGGGCAGGGTGAGAGGGCAGGGCAGGGTGAGAGCAGGGCAGGGTAAGAGCAGGGCAGGGCAGGGTGAGAGCAGGGCAGGGCAGGGCATGTGAGAGAAGGAGATGCCAGGGCAGTGCAGGGTGAGAGTAGGGCATGGCAGGGCGAGAGCAGGTCAGGGCAGGGTGAGAGCAGGGCAGGGCAAGGGTGAGAGGAGGGCAGGGCAGGGCGAGAGCAGGTCAGGGCAGGGTGAGAGCAGGGCAGGGCAAGGGTGAGAGCAGGGCAGGGCAGGGTGAGAGGAGGGCAGGGCAGGATGAGAGTAGGGCAGGGCAGGGCGAGAGCAGGGCAGGGCAGGGCGAGAGCAGGGCAGGGCAGGGTGAGAGCAGGGCAGGGCAGGGTGAGAGCAGGGCAGGGCAAGGCAGGGTGAGGGCTGAGAGTGAGAGTGAGTGAGTAATAGATGTTTAACGCCATTTCGACAGCTAAGGTCATATTCATGGCGAGATCCTCATTACACAAATTCACAGAGGAATGTGTCAGTGCCTGCCCATATGTGCACCACACACATCCTGAGGGGATAGGAAAGAGGAGAAATAGACCCTTTTAAGTGGGCTAGGGAGGCCCAGGGAGGGCAGGGTGACAGAAGGGCAGGGCAGAGCGGGGTGAGAGGGGGAAAGGGCAGGGCAGGTTGAGTGGAATGAGGAGGAGATGGAAGGGGTAGGGGATGGATAGGGGATGGACGAACAAAAAAGAGAGAGGGAGGGGGAACACTCATCACAGAGTTTAGAACAGTTCAGAAGATGAGGCTGCCCTGTCCAAACCCACTCTCACCCCAGACTGGGAAGACTTTATGCAGCTAAGTACCCATCTTGGGATGCCCATTTTGAAACCATCCTGGGCCCAATGTGGTTGCCCATTTTAAAGCTGACCAGTGCCCAAATCGGGCGGCCCAATGTGGCCCAGACCGTATGCTGAGGACAAAACCCGTTGGGAGCCCAACGGGCTCAAGTGGGTTTGCCCGATTTGGGCTGCCCTGTGTGGCCCTGACTGGAAACCCAGCATCTGCCGAACCTAGAACCCATGTACTGAATACTGCCCGCTTTGAACCACCTTATCCCGGGAAAAACCAATTTGGCCCCGAGCGGGCTTGCTACATGGGACCTGCCATGTGTAGGAAAACTCAAAACTTCTACCTTAACACCAATTGTTCACTAGGCCGCTGTCACAGAACTTCATAATATATATATGAAACGTATGGCTCAATCGCGCGACAGAGGCCAAGTGGACTATCAACATAATTCTGATTGTCTGATTGTCCATGTATTATCAAAATGGATAATGCACTCCCAATACAACAGGTTAACTTCATCTCACCTTTTGACTTCACAATTGGTGTTGCTGTGTTATCAGGTGGCTGATGTGTGATTTCTCTGCGTTATTTATAACGGGAATAAGGCACTTGGTCATGGCTGTGGTCATACCTGACTGTATTGAAACACAATACAGTCCAAAGTAGCACCCACCCACGGCCATGCCGCATGCCTTATTCCCTAAATAACATGAAATATTCTCAGACAAAGGGGCATTGCTTACACTAGACTACAGCTTTATATTTTCCTTTCTTCCTATCTTCTTCAGATATGTTGGCGAGAAGACGTGTTCGTGTGGCTCCAACTGTAGATCAACCTACTCGTGTTTACATCTAAAAGTACGGATGACCATGCCCGATGGTCAAATGGTTGATACTGAGATTTACCAAACCACAGCAAATATGATGGAAGCACATGTAAGTAGGCCTATATCTATCAATGACCAACTACATGTAATTGCATGCATGCACCTGATTGTATACCACCACAATCTAAGCAGGTCCCCTGCAGGTATTGAGGGCATATAACCGCAGGGAATGAGATTCCCCCCTAGATCCTGGGGAGTAATTTACATGAGTCCCACTAGATGGCAGGTTTAGATATTCAATCACAGGCCATCTTCCTAACATCTGCATAGGAAAGACAGGTGGACCTTTTGGGGGACAGGGTGCCCTCTTGTGAGTAAGCTGGTAAGGGTTAAAACAGGGGATGATTGACTGGTAACTTCGTATTAGGCATGGCCTGCCTGTATCGTGTACCCTACATACAGGCAACTTGCCAGCCAAACCACAGTCTTGATTTTAACTTCTATGGGAATCAGGTAGTATTCATGTCCATATAAAAATTCCTTCATATGAGATGAGGGAAGCTTTTTATGGTGCCTGGAAGAGAGGTCGTAAAAAAGGTATACATGGCAATCTCTCGATTCTGGGTTTATATACAATCCCTCGATTCTTAATTCGATAAGACGACCATCTTATCCTTTAGACTTGCTGCTTGAAATTTGGCTTCTTGCCGCTCCTCCAGCGCCTTATCAGAACTTCAAAACATTACGAGGGTAGGTTAACCTAAAGACGTCCAAATAAGGGGTGCATCCACTGCCGATGGATGGACCATCCGTCGATTTCATCCGTCCCATTTATCATTGATTTCTATGGAGAAATAAACAGATGAAGGGAGACTTACCCTTGAATCAACATAGCTAAAACGCTGATGAACATTAAATCAACAAGCCGGTTATGCTAATTCAGTAGCAAATCCAATGTTATTGCTATTTTCTTGGGTGGTCGTCTCAAGGTATGTGGACGTCTTTAGGTTAATCTACCCTACTGACCAACCACCTCCTCAGCCATACATCTACCGCACCAAATGCTGACTGCAATGTCCTCCCTTTTTAGAAGAACCTTTGTCATGTATTATCTTTATGAGCCTCGGCTTCAAAGATTTCACTTTGTCGACAAAGGAAGTCCCTTTTAAGTCATTGCATTTTTTATTGCCCACACATGAGTAACCATTGATAAAGCTAAAATGCAAGTAGACAGGCAGATAGGTTTAACGGAGTTTGAAGGGTTAAATAAATGATGACTCGGGGGGGGGTCTAAATATTGGAGAGGCAGATATGAACTAGACTGTTTTAGAAATAGATATGGATGGCGACTTGAGTAATTCCTAGGCAAAATGATAGATCTAGTCAGAGACCCTATCTTACAGGCCCTCAACTTGGAGGTGTCGTTAGGTGGTTCCAAATAACGTTTACCACCTTCTCAGCCATGTGAAATTTTTGACAAGGTGACGCACCTTTTGCAAAGGTCTCCACTGCATTTGGTTGAGTGAAAGACCATGTTCCTGCGTTTTATCAGGGATGAGATGTCTGCTATAATTTTGTCGTTTTAGCTGATGCACGAGGCAGTAGATTCAAATATCATGAGGGGGATTGGATACTCATTTTCTGCTGAAAGATACTGGATGTTAGAGTTTCCCTATCATAGAACCAATCCCATTATAACCCCATCCATATCTACCAGAGACTCTACTCTGTATGCCTCCACACTTCTATCCTGTGCCGCAGAATATTGAGGTCAAAGATTCGACCCTTGGCTTGTCTCTCCCTACCATATCCGTCTGTTGACTCTTCTGCCGGAACCAGCTTCAAGGGCACCGCCATTTTTATCACGTGACCATGCGCCATCTTGGTCACGTGGTCATTCCGCTCGCCGCACCACCTCGTGGCCGAGAATGTGGATTCTGGCATCGATAAGACAATGGCCTCGCAGTCTCTGCTGTCGCTGCTTGCGGTTCTGCCATGGACTTCCATAAGCAGGGGAAGGGTCCTACGTGTGGTAGAAGCAAGTGTCTATTAACTGACCAGCGAGAGTGGACTCACTTTTGTCAGATAACTACAGATGGAGCCACCAGTACCAGGGTCCACTTTCTGTCAGTTGAGAGTCAGCTTCCTGTCAGCTGAGATCAAGCTGAGATCTCAACTTTAAAAAAATTGAGCTGAGACGAACAACTAAGTTTAGCTGAGATCTTAGCTAGCAGGGATTAAGCTGAGATTAAACTGAGATAACACTGAGATATCAGGTTTAAAAAAAGATGCAGCTGAGATTAACAACTACATTCAGCTGAGATCTCATCTGAATGAAAGGATTAAAGCTGGGACAAGATCTGAAATATATAGATTTTCTAATTTCTGCATATCTATCATCGCCCCACTAGTGAAAGTGTCTTGTCAAAATCTAAATCTATTCAGTGCATTCTAACCATGTCAAGTTCAAGCATTATGTGTGTAGAAATAAAATGCTTCCTGCATTTTATTCATGTCAACAAGCAGTCTTGATTGTACCAGCACCGTGGCTCCATCTGAAGCCATAAATCAGAGTATTCTATAATGGTGGTGAATTCAATTTAGATGCCTGGCAGCAGAGCAGACACCACTCAGTGCTGCCGCCATGAGGCTGTGACCAGAACTAATTAACCAAATGGTTTCTCTTCCCACCAAAGAGGATAGACCAGCTGAAACTTATAATCCTCTGAAATACATATCAGACAACACTATATTAGCTCTTTATACCAGCTTTAAGCTGAGATAAAGCTGAAAGCAAGGGTTCAGCCGAGTTTCAGCTTAATTAACCAAGATTGAGAAAGTATTTCTATATATCGGGGGCTTTGCCCCCCAAACCCCTTTTCACCTTTTTTTTCCATCCAGCATAGAGGGTTTGGAGATCTCTCCTGTATCCCCAGCAACAGCCTGGTCCTCCAGCCTGGTCCTGCAACTTAGAGGGAAAGGGGGAACTAGGAGTCCGCTCTCGCTGAGCAGCAAATTGCATTTTGCATGGTCGAACAACTATCTCTTGTGGGAACACATTCCATAGAGTGAAGCTGGAGGCCATTTCTTAACAGGATACGACTGTTCACTTTCAAATCGTGGAGGGAACCCTTATTTCAATGACAATACAGCCAAACAGTATTGGTTATGTAGTACCTGCAGCACTACAACTGCCCTACCAAACTCTGTATGATGGCTACAAAAGCAAACCCCACAAAAGTGCTGAGCAGTCATAGGGCACTTCCTACGATCACTGGCACTGACTTTCAGGTTGTCAAATCGTAGTGGCTGTATGCAGTGGTAGTACATTGATTTAAGAAATGGCCTCCAGAGCTCGAGTTCAGCATTACAGCCTGTATGGCAACATGTATGCCTAGTACAATGTCGATGAATAGGGAATTATCATGTGGTACAAGTACTTAAAAGTAGCCAGGTATTGTGAAAAAAAAACAGCAAAAGGCGTCAACTCGATGGAACCCGTATTCAAATTTAACCCATTTTCCAAGATGCTACTGATTCCCACTAGACTTAAGTCACATTAGAAAGCCCCTTTGCTGGATCCTGGACCTCTATGATACACTATTGGTACCATCGGTACAGAGAGGTGAAGGATAGAGGATTGGTAGTCAGGCAATGGCCAAGGTATCTGAGCTTAGGAAATTGCTTACTCATCACTTCCGTTGGGATGGATCCATGGAAAAGAGCAGGATTGATGTCCCAGTGGGAATAGAGGGATTTGTATATGGAGGGAGAGACATCCATATTAAGTAGTTAAGGACAAGGTGGGAAGGGTGAGTGATTTGTAAGATGTCAGAGAGAGCAATCTCTGACCATACTATTGATAAGCACAAAGATTCATAGTTCGCAGATTAATGGTACTGAACTTTTTATTGTAGGGATCTGAGTAGATGAGAATTTGACAATACTGCTTTATGAGGGTTGGAGCTGGCTCCTGTAAAAGTCCCTGTAACACAAATCGATCAGAGATGAAAATTTATTTCACTTCCCTGCTTTATAATACATGTCCACTTTCGTTGGATTTATCATCCCACCATTTTTGATTAAATTGAATTCATATCAAAGTCTCAAATGCTTATATTGCTTCATCAGGATCCCGATGAAAAGGTGGGGATAAATCAGGGTTATAGCTAAACACACATTTGATGCTACATTCAAAGTTGCACAGGGAAGCCCTTATATATTATTATAAATGACTGAACATCACACACAATCGCTAATTAGATGCCATTTAACCGGCACTTTCAGTGGTACTTTAAACTCAACATTAGCAACCTAAATTATTCATATAGGCTGGTTGGATAAAATCAAAAATAATTCGCGAAATATTGTGAGTAACAGTTTGTTCAAATAGATGGGGCTTGCCAATGTACAATATAACATGTCACCATTTTATGCATGCTCTTCACATAGTATTAGTAAAAAAAAAAGACCAATTAAGATTTAATGACCATAATTTATAATTTAGAAATTGAAGTCATGACATCAGCCATGATTTCATTGCAATTAGTGGTTAGTAGCTTCTCAGCATGATAGGGTCAAATTTAAAAAAAAAAAAAAGTTGTCAAAATGACGGCGCATTCCTCGTCCCAAAGTTGCTAGAGATCCGGCGTTATTTTCTCAGAGATTCCTTTTACAGTTGTGTACCAGCTTCTTATATACACTGGTGTAATGCTATTTAATTATGGTGGTCCACTGTTCAGTTTAACAAGTATCCCTGGTAGATTCAATAGTTATTTTTTTATAGTTTAGAACCATGGGGCTTAACAGGTTTCACAGAATAAGATGGGAATCGTGATATGACTGCACAACACACCCATTTACTGAAACTGATCCCTGGATCTAGAGGTCAGCGGAACCGACCCCTGTGGTTCATCTATCACAGAACTATCTAAAAAAATAAAGTTAGAAAATAAAGTTTGGTTGATGTATTTCTGATCCCAAGGGCATGTCAGCGGAATTGACCCCTGTAGTACATATATCATAGAACTATCTCAGGAATTAAAGTTAGAAATAAAGTTTGGTTGATATATTTGTAGTTTCAAGGGCAATAGAGTTGGATGAACAGAATCGTAACCTATATTTGGATAGACGCATTAATTAGAAAATGTGGATGCCTGAACCTCTTACACATATAAAAGATATTCACTTTGCTTTATAAAGAATTAACCTATATTGGCTATATATGATAGAGAGGCGTAGGAAGCAAATTCTATTGGGGTATCCATTGAGGGAGCCCGCTATATTTTTATATAGGCTTACATTGGGGACTTTCCTATTATTCCCATTTTTACGCCCCTGCATGAATAGAACACTTATCTAGCACCTACATTAGAAACACGTTCCGTAGAGTGTTGAGTGCAAGCTTTGGCAATGTAGAGACTAGAATGACATATAAATCAGCTATTGTTAATTCAATTAAACGCGATATTCATCTCTATGAAATAGGTAGCCCGATATATAGCACTCATGTATACATACTTACTCAAGTAAGCTCTTTCCACATACCACTTGGATTTTACGGACAATATCCTGAGAGAAACACCCTTTTTTCGTATACTACTCACGAGCCCCAAGAGATTGCTCTTGAACGTGCCTGGTGGAAACTCCCGATCGTTATACTACTTACTCGACCCTTTACTAGTCATCTCGATGTCCCCCGAGAAACACGTTGTATATATGCTAGTCTCTCACGACATTGGCGTCTCTAGAATGCTTTAAGTGAAATGCTCGATTTATACTTATTAATTGCTCAATGAATCTTTTGAATGTGCTGGGCGAAATACCTGGTGTGTATATCCCTTATCACCTCGTGTAAGAGGCTTTAGTGTGAACAGTTTTAGTAGTACAGTATGGGGGGGGGGTAGCTTCATTTTCCTAGGTTGGATAACTCCTTCCAGACCCATTCAAAACATTCTGACTTAACATTGAATATTGTGCTCATTTATGTTTCACTCACACGACAATAAGATGTGCACAACTCCTCCGTTGATCCCTGAGTGGAATATTATTGTTTCGATAAAACGGACCCTTAAAAGAAGGGAATGAACTATCTGTAACACCTTAATTCACTGTAAATTAAGCTGTCGGTGTTTTCCGCAGTAAACCTGTTGGATTCTCTCAATATCCATGTTTCTTTTTAAATCTTTGTCTTTCCCCTAAAGTTTGTTCTATCAATATAATTCAAAGCTATACGCTCACGCGTAGTACAGCATTTCCTTTTATTAATTAGCCCCTGTTCACGTCAGTAGTCAAACGCGTACTGTACTTTCCTGCTTCTACTGAACAAACATATAATAACACTAACCAACATTTGTTCTTCTTGTATTTTCCAGCCATGTGCTTACAACCCAGTCTGCTCACTAGATCCGAAGGAGACTGAAGAAGATCTAATACATTTTAAGCAGCAATACGGACGGAAATTGAAAAAATTCTCGTGCCTTTATAATCCTTACAAGCCGTCGCAGGTAGTGGTGCATAAGATGAAGGATAACAGTGCTATCATACACGCCGTTCTATGGCCTTTTCTGGGATTCCTTATCTGTGCGGTGGCAACAGTAGTCACTTTCTTTATCTGCGGTTGTAAGTACCTCGTTATATTATGGATTTAGGGCCCATGTGTGCATAGGGTAATGGGATTAATAAGGTGCATTTACTTGGGGTTCGGGGGGGGGGGGCATTTCTTAGGATACAACGATCGCACCCAGCACTACGACTGGAAATTCCTGTGCTATTTCTATGGGATTTTCTTTTTGTTATGACTTGAAGTGTCCAGTATGTTAGGAAATGACTTCCAGAGTTTCACGGTCCAGTTACAATGGTGTAATCTAAATTTACGTACCAAGAAAATCAGAGGTTGGGTCACTAAGCTTTTTTTTCTCCTTACATGCATAGGAAATAGCTATACAGTAATATGTGCTGTTTTCTTTTAATAGTCGTTTGCAAATTGTTCGATATTTTCGGGATTCTTAAGAACATCCGTAAGAAACAGTATACAGCTGCAACAGAAATGCATCATTTAGCATAAAACCATGCAAATTTGTTTAACTGTCCCGTGTGATTAAGATCTGATCAAGGTTTACAATGCAAGGGCGATTATTTATTATAGACCGACACCTCTTGATCCACCTGAAGGAATGCACTATGGAAACATGGGCTCTGTTCATCATTACACCGTTTCCAATTTGTTTTATTTTTATTCACCAGCTTTTGCTCTAGATGAAATATATGTACAAACCCTTCTCAAGGAGCTGTGCTCCGCCTATAAATTCATGTGTTTAGTGTTCATGTGATTGCTAGCTATCGAATGTGATAACGTAGCGTTTTATTGTTGCACTTAATAGGTTGTTTGATACCTACCTGAATTATAAATTTCCCATAAAATTTTGGAATTGCTTACACAGGAATTCTCCATCAATTTCTCGGAATATCCTAAACAGTATTCAATATCAAAATATGTCAATATGAATGATCCTTTAGGACTTTCTCATGGCATTGCAAAATTCAAAGAACCCTCAGAAAAATCAGACAATGGCCGATGGCAGTGACATGATCAGATCTTAAAATATTTACAATAGCTCTAAACTACAGACTGTACTACTGTGGTTGCAGCCACAGTCCACTCCTCCATGGCGCCCCCTGTTGAGTTTCAGAGGAGCTAAATGCACATAGCCTTAGGTTCATGTTCAAGATAAGACATGTAAGGAAGTGTAATGAGCAGCTAGTGAGCTTCTTTCTGGCCCAGCTACTACTCAACTCTACATGAACAAAATTCAAATTCCTATCTAAAGGGAAGGTATTTCAATAGAAGTCACTGCAATGTTTGATGTGATATTACCACCACCTGTGTTGCATTAAAATCAAATATAGTGGGATCCATAGACATTCTTTTGTACCATCTTGTGCATAACTGATTACATATGTTATAATTATATTCGTTTTCCAATTGTGTATTGTGTTGTGCTTGATGAGCATTGAATTTATCAGATGGTTCTCAAATTCAATTTATCACGCTTCTCATTCCTCTTGATGGAAATAAGAAATTACAATAACATGAAGCATGCCACCTTACAATCATCAAATGAAATAAATTTCAATGAGGAGAATACTCATTGTTGACACTTGATGTCAAAACTTCCTAAATGTAATATTCATGAGTTATTTTGTTTCCCTTAAAACCCTCATTTTCTTTCACATTACATAATACATAATTCCCAAACCTAATGATAAGTCTTAAATCATGTTCATGACAGACACACCATACACATCTTACTCATCCATTGTTGATGTTTTAAGGCAAGTTCGTATGCATTGGGTCACCCCCATCGGAAATAAGGGACGAGGCCCGCCGACGTGATCAAGGTCGTCTGTGGAACGACCGACGAATGTCCGATGAACAACAATACCTGCCAGTTCAGCGTCTCGAGGAGGAAGGTAAACTAGACAACACAAGTGAAGGACCAGGAGAAGGTAAGAGAGAGTAACCAACTGCTCATGTAGACAAATCCCCTATTATCGCCCAATCCCCCCACTATCGCCCACTCCCTCCTACCTACTCTATTATCGCCCAGTCTGTATGATCATTTGTGGCTATATGTTTCTGGATATATATGACCACCTGTGGCTCTCTGACCATCATGCAATGATGGAAGGAGACCCTGGTAATCAGTTAAACAAGTCACAGTTGAATTAATCAAAGTTTATTCTATATTCAGAACGCAAAAAAAAAGAAATGAAAAAAAAAGACAAGAAGAAATTGTGTGTTCTCTCTGTCTCGAGCATTTCTCTTCTTTTTTGTCTTGATCTATTTCTGTCAAGTACCTTTGTTCCAACCCTTTATGAGTTCCTTGTTGTATGCATTAACTGTGAGCAACATTTGTATGTATGCCTTGTCATGCATTCGAAAGCTGATTTTCTTGACGAAATGAGGAACACGCTTATTCAGAAATTAGACCCTGAGAGGAGACTATTTCTTAATTGTAAAGCCTAATCTAAATATCAGAGAGAAAAGAAATTCACCCAAGGAAAATGACCAAAAAAAATAATAAGAGAAAGAGAAGGATTATATTAACAGCAGAGTGAAAGAGAATTAGCTTGACCTATGAGAACTCTGGTTACTCTCTCACTACTTCTACCTCTGGTCGATTATTAAATAGAGAGCACCTGCTGAAGTAGATTCAGAACTTTTTCTCAGAGTTCTTTTACTTTTTAATTTTCTTTTTTCATTGATTTGATTTCAGCATACAACCCAGGCAAGACGTGCTCATATCACGAAGCCATGCAATACGGTGCTATGCGGTCAATTGACAAAGGTAATAGTAAGGGCGTGCTCCAGACTGACCTTACCAATCGTGGTTACGTTGTTAACTGTAACCGGATGTCACAGCAGTATGTGACTGAACTCACCAGTGACAGTTTGCATAGTATATCCATGGATTCACTTCCCACCAAGGCCAACATCTAATTCAAAGATAAGCTTCTGCTAGGACTACATAGTATTTTCTTGGAATGTAAAATCTGCTATATATGAGTGCAGCTAAGGCTACCTAGCATATATTATATACTGTATACACCACATGCTATATTGTGTCAACATGACAACTGAAATAGTTAACAGACAAACGAATGATATCAAGTATTAAGAAATTTATGAAACATGAAATGGTAGGCAGGCCAACACCCCATTCTCTTAGCTAACAGCATGGACAACTTAGACCTGCGAAAGACATTAACTAATCACAAATCAAATAATATAGATGCCGGTTGTGCCAGTTACATTCAACAACGCAACCAACTATAAGTTGGAATAGGTGGTTGCATGCACCGATTGCCGGCTGGGTGCGACCGTGCAGTGTGGAACATGCCCTGGGGTGATAAGAAAGCAAGGGTTGATTTTATTGCAAGAGAGATGAAAAACCATAACATTGGATATAGAAGAGGGACAGAAAAGTATCAAAAGAAAAAAGGCTACAAAACTAGCCTGGTTTTGGTCACCAAGCCAATTGTGACGCCCCACATATGCACAACACACACACCAATATATCTATGGTGAATGCTTAAAGGAATATCAAACTAGCTGCTGGGGCAGTGGTTCAGTACGATGTCCGTGACGTTACATACGGCAATCGTGCAGTTTGAATCCACAGCAATTCCTGCACGATTGCTGCCTGCCCAGCGTTCTCCTGTTTTGTTATGCAAACTGGGTTTCGTTGATGCTGAGCATGTATTGCTTGTCCTGATTGTGTGTTTTTACTTCTTTATATCATCACCTAAATTTTTGTTGATGTTCCCTTTACTCTTTTTGTTAGATTTTGTCTTCTTTTACTTCCAAACTTGGTTGTTTAGATGTTGGGTTTGTTCCATCCTGTGTTGATCAGTGTTATTCTTTTTACGTAGGTACCTGCTGGTAGATTGCTGTTTTTGCTGCATATCACTGAGCGCGTGCTGAGGTCATGCTGTTTCGAATTTTCAATTTGTTTTTGCGACTCACTGATGATTGCATTTTGACCATGCATTCCATGGATGTGCGTATGGGTGTCCCGATGTGTGCAAACCAATGATCAATCATCCGGAGTTTTTGTGCTGGCTTTTTAAGATTCTGTACAATACTTCATCGCTCCATGATTCTGCATGCTTGCTGGCTGTAGCAAAGCCTGTGCAATTGTCTGGATGGTAGCCATCGACCAAAAGACTATCAAGAAGTATGATTAAACAAAGCATCACCCTCCTATTCTGATAAATTACAATGATGGTTCTGTATCAATCGATAAAGATGAAGTTAGAAAACTAGATGAGGAGGTTAACTTGAAGAGACAGAGAGAAAGAGGGAGAACTTTATCTGACAACGTAGGCCATGGAGAATAGCTGATAAAGGCAGAAGAGCTTTACAAAGAGTCGATAAATGGCCTTTGAATGATTGTGAGAGTGAGTAAATGAGTGTATAAGTGGTTCAGACAAATAAGTCATTTAAGCGTATTTATGATTATCGCTTAAGTTGATTAGAGTTTGAGTTCATCGAGAGCAGGAAAACAGACTGATTGTGTTTCTTCTTCTATTCCCTCTGTCTCCTATCATCTAACTTCTGCCACCAGACGTCATCAATGAGGGTATGATAGATAATGTCTCCGACGTGGTTGATGAGAGCGGTATGCCAGATGGGGCGTCCGACGGCAAGTGCAGTGAGGTATAGTCCAAGGCAAGCCGCCCGCCGAACAACCACTTGACGTCAGCCTCAACTTCAACGTCGGTTGAGCGTTCTCAACCGTGTTCGTTACTTTGAGATGGGGCTCCTGGCAAGAAGAACGGGACTCGCTGAGCAAACCTGACAAACACACAAAGACCACAAAATGAGAGGATAGAGGTTATGTAGTGAAAGAAAGAGAATGGGAATATAATGAGAGTGATGGCAAAACATATGATAAAGTGACTTAAAGTGGACACACATATACATAAGTGGAAATTTTTTTGTAAAGTAACAAAGAAAAATTTAGAATAAATTATCGACAAATACGAAAGTGATAATGGAAGTGATTCTCAATTGGCATTATTGGATATTCTACGCACGTCACTTGGAAGTGGAGCAGATCTGTGCATGTGCAAAAATGGCATAGTTCCACTGGGGTGACGTGTCGCGGTGGTTACCATGGAAACCATACTAGCGTGGTTCCTTGATATGCGGACGCCCTGAACTCACAAAGCGATGTTGATTTATAGTGTGGCAGAACAACACGTGTGGGCTCTGAACTGGTCCGTCTTTAATACCTCTTCTCATCTCATGCCACTCGACATCCATGACAACCAAAAGATGAGATAGGAGGCTGACGTTGCCCAGTCAAGTCTGACAAGTGTGACGTTGCTAAGTCAACAATGACCTAATGCTGACGATGTCGAGTCAGCAATAAAGGGGTGTTATTATCACAACCGAGGAGAAAGCAATGCCAACACAGTTCTGAAAATTTGTTTACTTTTACATATGGTTTTTATATACTTCTCTCTATTGTTTCTTTTTTCTACATATTGAAATTGATAGCATTTTCACCCTTCACCCTGACCCTGAAAGCGGGTGGAAACACTTACATAGGGCTAAACCAACGAAGCGCACCCTATTGGGGTTAACGACTGATTCAAAATGTGCAGACTCGATTCGCTCAGAACTACAGTTGAACAAGGAAAAAGGAACCAAGAATATTAAGGCAAATCTAATGAACATAAAAAAGGCGGGTTAATGGGGTCAAATGAAGCAGAGACGCCATCTATACAAAATAACGGAGACCAAATTTGAAGGTGACGAAAAAACAGTCTGTTATGTACATAGAACTGAAGATGTCCTCCAAATGAAGTGGGCATACTTCTATTGTACACTTCTAATCAAAGTCAGACATATAGTTATGTCAATGTATATCTTTTCTACATGTAGTTTTAGTCAGGTTACCTACCCCCACAGACACTGCACTCCCAATCCCATCTCCTGTTGTTCACTCACCCCTGAATAGCGATTGAGCCTTTTTGTCCTAAAGAAACCCACAAGGATCATGACAATGACTACCATAACTATCATAGTCCCTACTCCCCTCTTGCACGCCAGAAGTCCTACTTAAAAGCATGAGAGTTTTCTTTTTGATCTCTCTTATTGTGCTAAACCTGATCTATGTGGACCCCAAGGGGACATTCAACATATCTGCTTGTAAATCTTTGAAACCCTCTCCTATCGAAATCAACAGTGGGCACTATTTCATTGACCAAATAAAATACGTGCTCCTCATTAACTTTACAGTATAACGCATGGGGACAGCGAATGTATACATCTCTCATAAAGGAAAGTCTCAAATGAAAGTTTCCCTATTATATCCATTGTTAACTCAGTACAGGGCTGATTGTCACTCCTCTAATGAAATAGCACAGTGAATTGGCAGCTTAGAAACAAGCCCAGGTAGAGTGTAGTCTTTGGATCCATTTTGGGGAATCTACTTAGATTTTTATACTGCTTGTACACGACCCAGCCACATCACTGGTTAATCGTTCTAGTCAATGACGTAAAGGTGTGAATATTTTGAGCCTTTACCACAGAGACATTTTGTTTTTGTTTAAACGCAGGGCACTCTTTATGGCATGAAGTTGTGTTTTGCCACTACAAACTATGAATTAATTTGATGATTAACCTATTGTGGGGTTATCTTGTAGAGTTGATTTGGTATCAAGTTTTACATAGTTCATATGATATTAGGTGTGTGATAGTATTGACCAACTTATTTTGCATTCCAGGTTTTGTCTTAATTTTTGGCACAAATGAACATTTTATGGTGTGCTCATTTTGGTCCACATAAAATTTAATGCCAATTGAAGCAATTGGGCACTGTTGTTACCACTGAAAATCCACAATAATTGATTGTTTTATTGAAATTTTACAGCAATTTTTGCTTTTGAGAGAAATATTTTGTGCCGCCAGGAGCGTCGCGATTGTATGTCTTGAATCTCTCAGGATTGAAAATGCTTTGTTTACTATTTGCTTCTATTGAAATAAAATCAATCAATAGTAATAATTAAGCTCAGTTACTTGATGCATGTTATTTACCTGTATAAATGAAGTAATACCTGTCTCTAGTGATATCTAAGTCCAGTTAGGTCTGATATTGGTCACTTTCATGTTAATATAGACGATGCGATTTACTTTCTTGTCATCAATGTGCTAGAATCAATCAAAGGGGACCATTTTGATTCTGTATGATTGGGTGAAAAAAAGACAATGTGTATTGTATTAACGATCGTAGACGAGCTTCAACCTATGCTCCCATATAAGCACAGATACACAAGGGCACCCTTAAGAAATTCAAAATGTATGAGATATAAGTGAAATGTCCCATTATCTTCAGCTTGTTTATGAGGACAGCAGTGTTGATCGATACTATTGGAACCCAATATAATTATCAATTTCTTGATAAAATGCTTGCATTGAGGCTGTGTATCTGTTCTTTGTTTTTCAAAGAACAGAATACAAATTAGCATCTGTAATTCTTTGATGTTGAACGAAAGAGCATAACCTGAAAAGCTTTTCAGATTTAAAGCAATTCAAGTAAGGAATATTTTAATTTTACCCTATCAGATAATATCTCCATTTTGCAATTTTGAATGTGAATAACATCCTGAGCTGTACTAATCTTTTTGAAAAGAAAAGAAAACTTATAGGAAATTAAAATTCAATCATCGTGAGAAATTTATTTGGGGACGATATCTTTGGTAATGTCGTATAGTATGCAATAATTTTGTCTCATAATTGGATTATCAAATAATTCATTCTGAATAGAAATGTTTTCGTCGATGTATGTGAAATATCAAAATTTGTTTAAGGATATACGTAGTTGCATACTCCACATATCAAACTCACTCTTGTCAACAATAGTATGGATATCAATCATAAGATATAAGCTACTTTTCCAAATATTTAGATGAGACTTCATGGAAACGATCAATCTTTCTTATTGTGATTTTGTCAGATATACTTTAATTTCCCCAGTCTTTGCTTTTAAGTAAATGTAATGACATCTTTGATACCTCTTTAGCTTTAAGTACAATGAAATGGTCAAATCCAGTTGAAGTCAAAGTGTTGATATGAATATGTGTATTTGCAATTGTGATCAATAAAAATCTTGAATATTTCAAAATTGAACTCAGATGACGTTATCACAATGGTGCAGGCTTAATATAAGAACATACAAAAATACCATAGACATTTATACTAACCTCTCCAAAGTGCAACTTTGAAACAGGAATACTTTATGAGTGCTAGATTAATTTGCAGAGGTTGGGGATCACTTTTTTTGAATAAACTTATCATGTATGAGGCTTAGAATGTATAAAGACAGAAAAGAACAAACTATATTGTAAATATTAGTAACCTTTCTCTGACCAGTTCATGTTCCAGCAAGTCTCGGAAACGAACACCTTCTAAATGAAACTGAAATCAATCTCTTATGAGGAATAATACCTGTACAGACAATGATAAGATGTGAATCATAGTGAGATCCATTCTGGTGAAAGGACATCTTTGTGGAATCCTTTATTTTCAGTCACAATTCAGCTACGACCATGTAAATATCTGAATATCCTTCTAATCCCTGCCTACGAAGTTCTAAACGAACTATATGAATATTATAAGAGTACTTTTTTATATTCCCTGCATTAGTTTATTTTTCCTTTGCTGCTGGAGACAGTTGTGCTGTGTACATAGATGTTACTATAGTGGCTCGATTGCATTCAATATTTCTACCTCCAAGCAAGTAGATAAAACCAGCTTCTCTCCACTGCTGGAGAAGCAACAGACATTGTATTCCTTGTCATATTATTACTTGGAAAACGTAAAAAAGGCTCGGGAACAAGGAACCGTAAATGGTATGTTATAAGACATGCTCTTATCTTTAGATGACTAGAAATCATTGGTAAACTCTAAAGAATGAATGACAACTTGAAACTTCCATCCTGAAAGCCTGTATCACCATACCTAATACCATTCCTTTCATAGACTTGAAATTCCAGACAAGTGTCCATACATTATGACTGCATTATGTGGTCCTATTTCTAGGACATTGATGACTATGTACATTCATAAAATGATAACAGAGGTATTCAGAGATTAGATACTAATCGTCTGGTGTCCTAATTTCAGGTGGTTATAAAGATAAGAATACCAGGTAAATCTAGGGACAATGTACAGAATTCTAAATGAATTGGGTATACTTAGAAAAGAAGTCTGGAGGGCATTTCTCAAGATGGTACGACTAGACACAACCAGTACGACTTGAAACCCTCAAGTGGGTGATCATAGGTAACACACTACAACTACTCTGTACGATCAGCACTTAAGGCAGTAATTACTAAGGGTTTGGTAGGGCAGTCATACCAGTGCAATTATTAGCGACCACTAGATGCAGGGTTGTAATGGTATTTAATTGAGGGATCTCACTACGACTTGAAGGGGTCTAGTCGTACCATCTTGAGAAATGCCTTCCTGAAGAGGGCAGCACCGACATCATGCCAATGCTCAAACTCTGATAGATTCTGTCATGTTGACAGGAATAAGGTCTTGTTGAATAACTCATCTCTGGACTTTGTTATGGTTGTCATTCTTAGATACAGCAGGTTCTGCAGAAATATTAGATAATTGGATATGTCATCGAATTGTGCAACTAATTGTAAAACAGAATCATAGGTCCAAGAGATGAACAGCATCCTATCCCAAGTTGAACCTTGTCATTATTTTCTAGGTATGTGGAAATAAATTATGGTTTCACCTTTACAAACTCTGAAATGGCGTTGTGTTTTGAATACCCTAAGAGGTCGTCCCTATTCTACTCAGTTTGTGATAAGATATATTAGATAATTGAATGGCTAAGTAAACCAAAGCCGGCTCTAAGTGACCTTTCAATATACTATAGAAAATAGCCTTAAAAATATTCTTTTGGATGTATATAGGAATAAACTTGAATTATGAATCCCCTATGCATCATAATGTAGGACCATCATGCTCATTAACTAAATAAGTTCAGATTGTAATTTATCATTTTTTGAAAAGAAAAGGAAATGTGCGTTATATTTGGGGAATGACCATTCAATACAATTCGACAAATATAGGGGATTATATGGAGTGGCTAGCATTCAAAATTGGCCCCACATAAAAAGGAACAGTTGAGAAAGTTAATTGTAAAACAAAGTTTGCTTTTTTCTGAAACCTTAATTGGCCAGATTCTGATATACCTCCATGTGATTTTTAAGCCATTTTCCCATCAGGACATCATGTCATCAGTCAATTCATTTGATGTAAGTTATGGAATTAATTCCATGCTGGCAGAGTGACGTCTCTATGAATGTAAGATATAATGATTATGCTTGCACTAGTGCCTCTATCAAGTACCTAAAAGGCACCCATGCCAGCATATAATCATCACACATTGCGTTTATACCACGGTCTGCACCTTTAGGATGCATTAAAATGCATCAGAATGCATTCTGAATTCACTGACATACAAACATATATATGGATCCATAGGGTCCCAAACATAAGACTCATCTAACCCAGCACTATTGTCCAGCCCTGTGGCCTAATGGATAGCATGAAGCACTTTGGATCAGATGATCCCTGGTTCTAGTCCCACCCATGCTTTTCCTCTATGAACCATTGTTAAAGCTAAACTTGAGCTGCTGTCACATATATGGAGAGTATAGAAAAGGAACACTGTCAATATTCAAGTGTCCACTTTCAGTGCCTCTATCCTGTGATAAAAGCACTCAGATTATCCCTTTTGGCACACAAAATCGTTCTGAAATGTGATAACCATGGTATAATACAGACTCTAAACTCTGAAAGAGGCCTTCTACATAAACTGTCCCTCAGAACCGGTTGGCTATATGACCCATGGCACTACCTAGTGAGAGACAAGCAAAGGAAATCCAATGTCGAGGGTAGTTTTTCTCTTATTTTGAAGAAATCTTTATATAATTGTTTTAGAAAAAGATCTAATAAAGAAAATATTCAAGTTGGAAAGAAAACCCATTTCTCCCTTTAAATTTTTTTCAGTGTATTTCAATATATTTTGAAGAAAATGGACATGTAAAGAATAAAGAAAGAAAATATGTTTCATTCTTTGGATTTTCTTTAGAATACTAAAATCTTTATTAGATTCTCAGAGAATGAATTCTACATTGTTTCTATGCTGATACGTACAATTTGATGAACATACCTGGGAAACGCCCTAAGATGTCATAATGTCAGGAGGGGATCTCTTCAATCATTGGCTCTCCATGTCCATGTAATGATTTCTTTGTATTTTCTTTTTCAATTGACAAAGGCTATGTTTCTCTTGTAATTTTGTTTTTTCACCTTTAAAGATTATAGAGGTAAAATTTGCTTAACAATTCCAAAAAGATTATCCATAGACCAACCATCCACAGGGGAGGTTCACATGACCCTATCTGCATATCCATAAAAAGATTTTGGAAAGATTTTATAAAGAACGAAAATATAAAGAAAATATGAAGAAAATCTTACACATGACTTGAGTCTTTCTAAAACAAAACACTACCAAATTCATTGTTGTGAATTCTTTTATGTTTATAGCCTTTGTAAAGTCATATTCTTTGATAATCTGAAGAAAATATATATTTAAAAGTATGTGGAAGTTTCCGAATTCCTTATCCCCACCTCAAGGTAGCTCTAACTTGACCCTGAGCAACAGGTTTTGAACAAAAAAAAATACCCAAAAGATTTTGTAAAGATTACAAAGAGCAATACTTCAAAACTTTCATCAAATGATTTCAATTTTACACGGTTTTGTAAAGAATGAAAATTTCAAAGGAAAATAGAAAGAGAAATGGTTTTGAAAAAGATTTTTAAAAGATTAGACTTAGTATATTCTTTTTAAAAAGAGAAAAAAACACCCAGGCCAACTAGGCACAGCTTCAGTTAAGGTGGCTAACGGGGTTAGACTAAAAGTAATTAGATTTTCGCCATATTCTCCAGGGTCCCAAAACAATTGGTACTTTCCATATGTGCAAAAGTAATATGGGGTCCCATGCATATTTCGGAGATAACGAAGATTGATCCCTATATAGGATTATAATTATAGTGATGTGTCACATAAATCCCCAGATTCATCTCCAAAAGTAGTTATATCTTTTCATAACCTTTTTAGCACTTAGATTTTAAGCATATCTTTGCAGTAGATACAATATTGACATATGGCCCCTGGCATATTTCTAATGTTTTGGATGATTGAAATAACAAAAGTAAGGATATGGCTAGAATAGTGACATGTAGATTATGTAGTTTCTTATAGGTGCCCAGCTAGCAAAACTCATAGTAAATCACATCATTTTTACATCTTGTGCTGATCCTCACATACATCATATTATCACGCGAATTTTGTGGAAAAAACCCATGGTATGTGCAAGACATTTTCACGTCACTATGAGATGTCTTTGCATGTATATATCATACATCAATATGATGTACTTGAAACTCATCAAAATGATGTTAATCTTGACATGTAAGCTGACTATGGTTTATGTCATAAATAAGATGTTACTCATAGATGTAATTTCCACATCAGTGCAACTATGCGAATGTGACGTGATATAAAGATGGCATCATTACATAAAAGATACTATTGAAATGGGAATACTGACCACAAATCATAGTCAGATAGGATACCTCAATGAGAGATATCCCAAGACATAAGAATATTATGCCTATTAGATGCGAATATCGCATCCTGCATGGACACTCTGCACAGGATATGCATAAAATACCTGTTTAGTGAAAGGTATTCACAGGTATTCTCTATCCATAGTGAGGGCACTGCACACTAAACCTAGCCCAGAGGCCCGGGTGTGGTGTATACTTGAAGTCAATATTGGTTCTTATATATTTTCTTAAGGCCTAAAAGAGGTGTCTATCATGTGCATGCATCTGCTGGGGCAGCTGGAGCCTGTGATTAGTTCATCAACTTGTTTACCCTAGGTAGACTAGTAATGAGCAGCAGCTAGTTTACCTGGGGTAGTATTTCAGTCGAACAACTGTCGGGCTGCAATTTCCTGCATCCCATCAGTAAGGGAGTGGTCATTTTTTAACAACAGGGGGTGGTGGGTTTTGGGGGGACAAGAAATTTCAGACCCCTCTAAAGGGGGGACAAAAAATTTCTCCCCTTTTGAATAAAAAAGCCCTTTTGGGGGGGAGGGGTCACGATCATTTTTGTCATAAGATTACCTGTAGTGGTGGGGAGTCGGAAAAAATCTGCCAATCCACCAAAACCCATCAAGCGCCCCCCAAGGTGGCAATAAATGACTAGTCCCTACTAGAGCAGGGTGGCTTTGGGGGATAAAAATAGTTGAGACCCTTCTTAAAAAAAGTTCATTTTGGTAAGGGAATGATCGTTTTTTAACAACAGGGGGGACATAAAAATGTCAGACCCCTCTCGAGGGGAGGGGCTAAAAAGAAATCTACCCTCTTTTTAGCCAAAAAGCCCGTGCTTTACTATAGATCAAAGAGGGGCATGAAAATTCTCCCGACCTTGGCGGGAGGGGGGGGTGCAAAAATTTTGGCTGCCATCAAGGGGGGAAGCATAAAAAATGCGAAAACCCACCAGCCCCCCTCTTGATAAATAATGACCACTATGGCCCTTACTGATAGGGGTGCAGGAAATATCAGACCCCTCTTAACAAAGGGGGGGTGAAAAATTTTTGGCCATTTTGGGGGCTGGGAAGCCCCCCTGGTATGACCTTCTCAGGCTGCTTTACCTCTACCTCCTTGAGGTGAAAATAAGGAACTTTGTCTTCACCACATCGAGGTGAGAATAGTGCTGCTATTCTCACCTTGGCGAGGTGCATATAAGCGCGATTATATGCACCTTGCCGAGGTGAAAATAATGACAGCTATATGCACATCGTAGAGGTGCGAATATCGCTTCCGGTAGGGCAGTTGTACCAGTGCAATCATTAGTGACCACGTGGGGTCTGTTTCGATACAACCAACGATCCCCAAATAGCTCTATGATCTTTAAAGCACCACTACGATCACAGAATTTGGCCAAATCGTAGGATCTGTCTCCTAATATATACAGCATTGTACAGGCGTATGCTATAGGTTTGTACAATTGTCCTATTTCTATTAAATTTCTGAACAGCCCGAGACTCATGTATTATAACAATTTGATGTCATCTAAGTGGAAACATAATGTCTGTTGACTGATTGTACACAATGTGATCGTTCAAGAACCCAAATGGGGAGCAACTCACTGTCTCTTATGAAATAGATATAAGATTGTAATGGCATAAGAGTGAGGTATCGCTGTACGATTTGTAAGGGTCCAGTCGTACCATCTTGAGAAACAGCTTCCTGGTGAACCTATGCCCTAGTGGAATCATGCGATGGGTGGTCCACTGGTGGGCCTCTGCGCCACAAGCCTGGTCTATGTTCAGTTCCAGCTGTGGCTAGTGTAGCCAGCTGGTTGTCCCTGTCAGCAGCATACCCACTGGTCTGGTCAGCCTCTGACCTGCCACCTTGTGGTTGTAACTGTCATCATTGTGATAATCACAAGCAGCAGTACAAGGGAACCTATGATAGATATTGAAGGTTAACTTGTGTGCTAGCTGGAATCACACTAGAGTAGTAGCAGTGAGAAGTGCTGACATTTAAGGTCGAATCCGGCTTAGCAAATAATGAATCAAATATCTCTGCGATTTTGAATCTGTTGCAATTTTGGGGTCTACCTCCAATTCACATGGGATATAACTACAAGAGGGTACATGGAAGACAAGGACAACAGTAAATCTGCTTTATTGTAAAGCATTTGCAATATATTGTCCTGGTAAATATCTGTCTCTGACATGTTTCCTGTCCCAAGATAACAATTGATACGATGCTGCCTTGTTACTACTCCACATATCCCTACCAGTTGATAACCTGCAGCTGATCACTTCAGTAACCCTATAACTTATAAACAAACTATAGGCATAGTAGAGCAATTTAAACTATCATCCATCGTGCCCCCTTTAAATCAACAAGGTGACACAAGGAAGTGGGGAAATAGAGAGCTAAGGACATGGCAAGGCATTTCTTAACCCTAGCATCAACTATAGTCGATACCATTGCCCAGGAGGGTGGTGTGAAATATTGGGAATTGGGTTTTAATGGTAGCTAACTCACCTTGCAGTTCCCTGTGAATCAGACTGTGTTGCAAAAGATTGGGGGAACTGGTTTCATGATTGGTTCCACCTGGATGCTTCCCAAAGTAGGTAGGCCAGTGAATT
Organism: Acholoe squamosa; assembly: GCA_949317995.1. Lineage (NCBI taxonomy): Eukaryota > Metazoa > Annelida > Polychaeta > Phyllodocida > Polynoidae > Acholoe > Acholoe squamosa. Next base: position 49,540,645 of record OX439049.1, on the reverse strand, counting down.
GGAGGGAAGTATTCACCAATTCAGGACCACTTCTGAACCACTTTTATGACCAATTACATTTTGACAACATAACAGGGAATTGATTTCTTGAGCTCAGTTGGTTCTGTTTTGGGAATAGCACCTCTGACAGAACTCAATACCTATCCTTTCGCAACTAGTCACAACCGCCACTTTTAACACATTCAGAAAATGATTCATCTGGGATTTTTGCTGTACTAGAGAAGAGGCTATAAATCAAAATTGTATAGAAGCACTAGACAAGCCATTCAAGGAATGCAGTCCTCTCCTCATGCACACCAAGCTTTAGGTAACTTGTAACGGTTTAGTATTTCAGTTGTTTTTTTCTAAATTGGCATCTTTTCATTCAATGAATATATATATACTCCTTATCACATATTTTCACACACCTCTACTTTCTGCCTGTAGTTAAGAGGACCACATTTGCCTTTTTCTTTGCCTGAAATTCTTAGCCAAGAACAGAGGCTCAATAAAGGGTTGACCTTAGTACTCTGGATCTGTCACTGTATGATGTTATAGAAAGACATAATGGTTATTAAGGTTGAGTTATGCATATTGTTCGTGTGATACAACCCATCAGATGCATGCTATAATGTGTGGCTTAAGTTTACTATGTAACCCAGAAATCATGGAACTGTAAGTGTGCAAGTTACATGTACACACTTGTGTAAAATTGTACAAATAACTGAATTCAAGAGATGGCACACATACTGGCTTATGAAACACATTCCCTTCCTATCTACATGTGTCAGAGAACATGGATCCTAAACTGTTGTATAACCTGTAATCATGTATGCCCAACATGTGTAAGGTGAAGAAGTAGTTCCCTTTACTTGTTATCTTATAAAATGGAGGTTCAGTGAATCATATGTAGGAAAATCCATTGTGTGCCTGTAATGTTGTTCTCTATGACCTTGTAAAATACTTGTCTGTGTAATCATTGACTCTACATCCATTATAATAGGACTCTGTCAATCTGTTGTTTATTGAATCCTAATTGATGGTTTCCATATGGTGCATGATATGTGCTACCTGTATAACATAATCTTATCAATCTAGAAGGTTTACATCACCTTATTACATGATAGTTACATGTCCAGAAGCATTTATAGCGGCTGTTGGCTCACACCCATGGTGTATATATATGCAATGAATTGATTAAACTATTTGGCATTTTTCCTGTGAACAACTTGTGTCATGTCGTCCTTCTCTCCTGGAAATTACAGAACATCTCACATCCAGGGTGTAAAGCTGTTTCAGCTAGCGAGCAAATATGGCAGTTCATACATGTTATGTTCGCTGCACACCCCTCATGTATGAAACTGGATCACCCTGATCTAATGCCCCTGTGTCTTCTCAGATATATTGACTATGGAGATGTTGCTGTAATAGAGTCTGAACAAATGAGGTTTGTATTCATCAATGGAGAAGAGAACACCCCTCGTATAGACATCTCATTTTGTGGTAGATAGGAAAAAAGTAGGCAAATTGTGTGTAAGTGGACCTTCATAATACAGTAGCTATTGATCACTTGGGTGCTCTACTTGTATACAATCCATCATAATGTTTCTACAGCCAGTGGTACCAAGTAGGCTCTCCAAACTCTATTGAGAACCCTTGCCTCCAGATATGGAAATGGGACCCTTCAGTAGGGAACTTATCTTTTTTTCTGCTTTCAATATATATTCTGTCTCGTCCAGGAAAGCAAATGAAGCACATCATTCATATAAACTTTTCCTTTTTTAAAACTCTATTGAAGATAATCTTAGTATATCATATGCCTACTGTAGTAATTACGAGTGAATAGGCAGGGTCACATACTCTTCTTACAATTTAATACCGATCATCTACTGAAAGGTTGTAGGATATATACCCTCTCTTAAGAGCTTATTAAGGACTTCCTTGAGTAACAATTAAGACCTCACCTTTATGTGTGTTTAAAAATTGAGCATCACTGTAAAAGACATCTCTGGGAATATACAAATAGAGGAAGCTAAATTTTTAATGTAACTTGTCCACCCCCCTCTCACTTCCTCAGTGAAACAGCTCATGGAGTATTCCACTTGTCTCCACAGATGGACCCTGTAACACTTTTGGCAGAACAAAAAGAGCCTTTGCCTTAGGGATATATATGACAGACCACAGGCTAGTATAGGCTCCTAGGGAGCAGTTGATGGCACTGCAGTGGTGTATAGGGTTTTGGAGGCTGTTGCACATAAGCTTAAGAGAGCAACAAGTAGGTACCCTCTCACATTAAAATGTCACACTCTGCTACACTTCCGTGAAACATGAAAAAAAGTCAGACTGAAAAGAAAGTGGGTGAGGCGCTTCATACGCAAAACTACCCTTCCCCTATGTGCAAGACCCTCCTTACTTGCTTGAGAGGTGACTGCTCTGAGGATAGGTCTCCAGTGTACAAGGATGAAGATAGATGAATACAGAGAAGACACAATTATGACAGGACATTATATATTGCCAACAGGGATCTAGATTACAAGAAATGCAGGACCCATGATATCCTCTTTCCATGTATGTGTGTCAGTCTCTATATAGAAATTATAGAATACACAATGAATTGTGGAAGGCAATGCTGTTTTATATTTATCTTAGAGAACTACAAAAGATTTTTTTCCTAAGGTTCATAATGGAACCTGAATAACAAGAAGCGTGGTTCACTAGCCCTGTATGTTGGTCCCAGCCAGGTCCTTCACTACTGAATAACAAGAAGTTGTGCTAATCAATCGTTATAAATTGACTGCATTACTTCCAGAGAATTCATGAAAAAGTTATGTGATGGATCAAAAGGGTGATTTAGGAAATGGAAAGGAAAATGCAATTTAGGTGAGATGCTCCCATGAATTAAGTTAAAGGGGAAAGGAACCTATCGAATAAAGAAATTTACATATTATGGGGACAAGCATGTGACACATAGAAACAACATTCTGATTAGATTTCTGACCTAGACAGGAAAATACTTTGCTCTTTGCAGAATAACACAATTACTTGGGGCTCAGCTCACTGCCCCAGGCTAAAGTACACCCTAGCCCATCCTACCATAATCACCATCTTGGAATCTGGTAGCAGTACCATAAAATAATTGAGCGAGTAATGTAATACTGCCCATTAACTCTCAGGGAGTCAGCCCCACATCCTATGGCACAAAATCGATTCACATTTCCCACTGATGGGGTAACTAGAGATGGGCCCAAATCAAGCATTTCCAGGTATACAAGAAGTCTTATACGCCTCACAGAGACTTCATTATGGCGTAAGTCCCAAACCCTTCTTCTGTAAAAATGGTCTGTAAGTGCTTGAGTGTTTCCTTATCATCGAAAGGGAATTGATATCGCACTGTTTGCTCACTTTTTAAATAGGAAAAGGTGTGGCTGAGGAGGGGCAAAATGATTTGGAACCCTTTTCAGGAAGTAACCTCATCCCCCAAGGGTCACTATAAACAATACTACTATAAAAGACCCTTTTACAGAAGAATAAAATCAAAAGGAATGAAGAGCCAAGGAGCTGAAACCCCTTGGAGAACAATAATAATATAGGGAGCAACTTGTCTCTTTTTTCTTTTAGCACTCCCATTGTTTTCGATTCATCTAATTTTTGTAGACAACCAATCCATTGATGTCTAACATTGACCTCGGATTATGCAGCCTCCAGGCCTGCCCTGAGGTCCTCACAGGCTTTAAAAGCAATTACAGGAGGAAGTCCCCAACCATTACCTACATTGGATTAATCCTGATTTTTTTTGATGGATGGATGGAGCAATTGTGCATGGATAGGCAGCAAATGGCAGTGTCAGGCCTGTCTACAAAATGCAGCAGATTCTGGTTGTATGAGAGTAAATGTGAGGAGGCAAGTTAAAAAGACCGCCCAGGGGGATTAGTACCCATTCTTGCCACCAGGGGAGCGTTACATAAGGTTGAGGTAGAATCTGCCTTAACTTGCCTAGTTGAGGCAAACTTAAAGGTAGCCTTAACCAAGCGTTACATAAAGCTGCCTTTAGGTTGCCGTAAGGGTTGAGGAAAATCCTTAACTTGAATTTCCTTACCTTGAGGGAAAATCCTTAAGGTAAGGAAATCTGTGACGTCATCCGAGGGATTCCCCCTATGACGTCACAATATACGGGGAATCCTAAAGACTTTACCTTAACTGTCGCAAACCCCAAAGGATATCACATGCCCGTCGGCCCCACCTACAAACATAACAAAGGTAAGTTTAATCGATGTTTTATCCCATCCAAAGCTATTCTTAGTGTGCACCACTCATCTAAGTTGCCTTAGGCATGCAATAACAATTATGGATTCACATATATATGAGATTAAGTCGGAATTTCGATATTCGCGTTGGGCGATAATTGGGGTGTTGAGGGTGGATTTTGGGTTAAGGAAATTCCTTAACTTACTCGTGTGCGTAAATAACATTTCCTCGGGAGTTTTAGACTGACACAGAATTGATATTTTGGTTTTGTTTCATTTCAGCATCATGCCACGGGGTATTGCCCAAACCACCAAGGTTGCAGAGTCAAAGGGGGGCGACGATGACATGCCAGAAAGTGAACAATCATCTTCTGAGGATACAGATGACTCCACAAAAGACGCTACATTCGACATCGATAAGGCAATGAAGAAGGATGGACCCTCCGATGACTCAGAATCAGAAGAGGACTCTGGTAGTGCAGCCAAGTACCTTTTAAAGAAGGGCAAATCGAAATCCACCTCCTCCAAATCAAAGGATGTTGCTGAACCCAAGGCGTCCACCTCTAAGTCGCCCCCTACAGCCAACGATTCTCTCAATGCAGGGAAGAAATCCCTTTGGTTTACACTTGATGAGAAGGTGGCATTATTCGAGGTTGCTAAGAAGCACCGCCGTCTGTTGCATGAGTATTGCACTGCCAAGAACAGGGACGCCAAAGATGCTGTTAGTCGTAAGATGTTGGGTAAGTAGGATATTCTCTGTACATTGATAATTAGAATTTTCTTAAGGATATCAAGATTCTTTACATCTAAAGTAAATATGTATGTATTTGTAATACTAGATAGAAATTTGAAATATCATCTTAACTTCTGTCATAGAACCTTGCGTTACATTCTACATAAGGTATAATTAATGTTATTACATTTTGATTTGATTTCTGCAGACGCTGTCAACTCTGTTTCCAAAGTGCCAAACGGACGGACGATGGAGCAGGTACTGAAGAAGTTGGGTGATTTCCCGGGCAAGGCTTCCCTTAAGGTGATTGTTTGGCTTCCCCATTTCAATTGTCGACTTTGCCAAAGACATAGTGTACAGTTATTCTATTGAAGCCACTAAGGCTTCCCCATTTCAATGGTCGACTTATTACACTACTATACAATTTTCTAACTTTCTTGTCTTTCAGAATGATGCCTTAATCAAAAATTACGTGAGGAAGGGGAGGTTTATTCCGCACGGTATGGAACTAGATGACGCAGAGGTCCTTGCCTTAAAGTATAAAATGGTCCCCGAGATTGCGGGTAAGTATTTACCAAATAAACAAGATTCTTTTCTAGTAATGGATCCCACGTCATCCCACATTATCTATTGAATGTGTGTAATGAAGTATCTTAACTGTTGTACAATCCAAGATTCTTTATAGTTATTAATATTAGTATATACTGTGAAGTGTTATATTTCCGACCATAATGGTGATTAAGAACAATTTTTCTTTTAATATCGTTCTATTGAACAGGCCAAGAACGGGGTAACTCATCCAAAGTCAACAAGGACACCAAGGAGAGTGCTTCGAAAGGTTCAAAGAGGCACCTTGATAAAGACACTGACCCAAACCAGCCTCGTTCTAAGGCAGCCAAAAAGAATGCCGTCGAGGATGTCAAACTAACCAATGATGGGGGTGATGATGATGACCATCCCGATCAAGGGGGGGTGGGTGAAGCTTCGTCTATGACTGGCAAAGCCGATGATGATGTTGATGCCGATAACGCCTTGAATGACGTGAATGACGTGGATGATCATGTTAGCAGTGGCCAGCAGCAGGGTTCTGTACCAGACGCTCTTGACACATCACAGGACCATGCAAGGTCCACCCTAGAAGTTCCCTCTACTCCTACATTTGCATTTATGTCGACCCCACGCGTTCGGGCACAGCCACCTCCAGCAGACCCACAACTCGCAGAGGCCATAAGGACGTTGGCTACTTCTCATGAGCGTTTGTCGGAGGCCCTTCTTGGACTTCTGACCCAAAGTGCAGCCACCCAAGAGCTACTAGCAAGCCGTAAGTATTTCTGTGTTTTGGTCTAATATATATATAAGCAAAATAAAGTAAATGGTAAAAAAATTCTGTCCATGTTATTTGTGTATCATGGAATATTACTGCTCACTCAAGGCACCTTCACACTTAAAGATGTAATTTTGTTAATGATCCACGTGTAGTCTCTTCATCTTTTCAAATTTCTTAACCTCATAACCTTGGATCTTTAATCTTTGCAGAGTTGCGTGGGGTCCGGGACATTCTTGCAATAGTACATCACCGGTGCCTAGCTCCTGTGTCAGTAGAGACCCAGACTGAACGTGTTGTCCGCAAGGGGGAGGTTCAGACCACCCCCCGACGGTAGCCAACAACGAAGCACAGACATCACATCCTGAGAGTGCCGATGGGGAGGCCCAGACCGAACCAGTTAACCTTTCACGCGTAGAGAGGAGAGTCCTACAAGAATGTAATGGTGATGCAGTTGACGCGCAGGCTGAGGCAGAGGCTCCTATCGAGGAGGCTGGTGGCACAGACAAGGAGAACAGCAGTGAACACAAAGGGCCATCCAAAAGGGGGCGTCCACGCCGAGGCGGACGCAAAACCTAACTTTCATATACTGAAACAATCCCACAGATAAAGCCAATTATTAGTACAAGACTCTTGGCCTGTGTGGACCTGTTTTATTCATGGACATGACAATTGCCAAAACGAGCCTTAATTCACACTACCTTAATTTTTTCCTTCAATCTGACTCAACAAGTTAATATTGTCAGACAGTTCTCTTATGATGCTTTGCATGTTATAGGTAATTAGTTTCGGTGCTGTGATAATCAGCACAGTTAGTTTGTCAAAAAATTATTTGAAGAAAAGTACTCATACTACTCAAATATATAGTGAAAATCAGTGCCTGTTGCAAAGAGTTGCCTTTAAAGAAGTTTAACTGACATTACATAGTTTGCAAGCACTCATGGTACTTCAATAATTAGCATAATAATAGAGCAATCGCAGACTTGAATAATCTGTAATTATTACAACGAATTGACACTAGCGTTACATAAGACACTTCCAGCAGTTACTTATATGTCTACTGTAAAAAAAAATATCTGAAAAATAAAGAGTTTAATTTGATATCTCTGTCGTTCTGTTAGTTGCCACAAACTTATGCCATACAAGAAATATAGGGAAATATATTAATATATGTAAAAGGACGCTTACATGGTGCAATATCTATTCTGGAACAGTTTATAGCCCAAAAATCCAAAAATTACCGGTTAAGGAATTTCCTTAACTTTCGTGTTTTGGGGTGCCCTCTAGCGGGAATCCCGTGCAAATGACGTCATTCCGAGGGTGTTTTTCCAACTAAAAGTGCTTCGCGTGTCACCTTAATTATGGCTTCTCCCATCGACCCGGTAAGCTTTATAGGCCTAAAATACCTTTAACATACAAGAACTTTCATTAAAGAACATGGTTAAATCCATATGGTCTCTTTCCATGCCAGAAATTAGCCATAATCTGTCTCATTTGATCGAAATTTTGTGTGATTTGAGGTTAAGGTTAACCTTAACTTTCTACCTTAACTTTATTGTAGAACATGCCACCAAGTGAGAGCGACTCGGATTGGGCCTCTGACTCTCAGGCCATGGAGGCAGGACCACCTCTTCCTCCCCCACCAAAGAAGAAGAAGACTGAGCGGCGGAAGGCCACACAGAAGAGGGATGTCACGGCGCTCGACAAGCCAGACCCAAGCTTTGATCCATCGGAACATCAACTGCCCCGAGAACTATTGGACTTAACACAAGAACAGACATTCGATATCGATGATGAGGACATGTCGGAGGATCATGTTGGCTTCTGGCGGGACGAGGACAGGGATCTACTCGTAAAAGCGCTAAACCATTACCGCAAAGACCTCAAAGGAAACTTTGAGGGATGCGGCGGTGGAAAAGCGAAGCGTGTCCGTGCTTGGGAAAAGGTTGTAGGTAAGTTAGACTTGTAAGGGAGGGTGTTGCCATTCTTTTACTTCTAACAAAGATCACTCATGAAACACTGTATGTCGTTGTCAATAAAAAATTTCTGTCAGCATCCAATAATTAAACAACCAAATTATTTTCTTTTGCTCAGAACATGTGAACCAGCGTTGTAAGACGAAGTGGAATGTCTCACAAGCACAGGGGAAGGCGTCCCGGTATGCGAAGGAAGTAAAGGCAAAGGTAAGATTCTTAATGTACTGTCAATACTTTATTAAACAATAGACAATGGAATAAAAAGAAATCGCTCTGTAGTAATAAATAACATCAGGTTGTATGGTTTAATTATCCCCCCAAAAAAATATATATAAAACCTAATCTAACTCTACCCCCATTTTCCTTGGCAGTACAACGCTCTGCGCCGAGCTAAGCAAAGGACTGGAGGGGGCGTCATCACGGATAACATGTACCTGACACCGATAGAGCAATCGATGTTAGACTATGTTGGTGTGGAAGGTGTTGTTGGTAGGTAAATCCAACTTGTACATCAGAAAAAATATTTGTACAATATCTGAATCACTTAATACCTGAGTATAATATCTGAGATCATTATCACGTTGTCTCACTGTGTAGGTACAGTTTTATAACATTACATACCTGATTTCAAGGTTGAGATCTAAATATATAAAATATACCTATGTCGTTCACTAACACAAACCTATGTACACTCCCCAACCCATGTAGCACCCTCTTAAAGAATCTTTACATATTGCAGGGATACCTGGTTGCAGGGGAGTCCCACTAAAACCGAACACCCCCATGTCTGCTGCCTCTACTAAGGGCTATGAGAAGGCCGCACGCGAGGCCTGGGACTATAAACGTGAGAACATCCCTGACTATGGTGCTGAACTAGAAACTACAAGACTGCACTGCACCTCAAAGAAAAGGAGCAATAAATCTAAGAAATAAGTGTATGACAACGAAAATTTAACATTCTTTAAGAAAGAGATAATGTCTTAATATGTGCTGTAGTCGAGTACAAACATAGCTGTATGGCAAAGAAAATCTAACATTTAAGAGAGATATAATATCCTAATATTTGCTGTAGTCGAGTACCAAAATAAAACAAATACATATCATGTAAAGGTTGACTTAACAGTATTAAAAAAATAAATATAATGTTGTCAATGTCTTATGTATGCTCTTAATCATCACTGCTGCTACTCTCGGACTCTATATTGTCATCTTCGCTACTGCTGCTGCTGCTGCTGTTGGCATCGCGTTGTCGACGTTGGAAATGGGCCTGGACGTACTCGTCACGATGGTCCTGTGCAACCGGCTCAGGGTTATCCTGGTTGAAATCGCGCGGGCCAACAGCAGCAGCGCGCCTTGGTCTGAACCGGTCCGTTCCGTCGTCCTCAGCATCCCGGTGAGGCGTGCTATCCTCCATAGCCATGTTGTGCAAACATGCACATGCAGTTATCACCCTGCAGGCCTTCGCTGGCTCAAGGTGGAGATAGCCTCCACTGCTGTCTATACACCTGTAAATCAAAGGAGCGTTTGTAAAGTTATGGGGCAGTCAAATCATTTTTTAAGAAATTTGGGATCTCTCTGAAAATCACTACAGAACTTACCTCCATCGCTGCTTCATAACACCGATGACACGTTCGACTTTGGACCGGGTGGACCGGTGCCACCTATTGAATGCTCGTTGCTCCGGCGTGCGCGGGTTGTCATATGGGGTCATCATGTACGGCCTTAGAGTGTATCTGTTTAAAATCAAAAGAGAGAAAATTTAACAGCAAACGACATGTAAGTAGTAACTTCATGACAAAATTTTAAAGAAACATAATACACAAAAAATGTAACAGGTTTCAAGTTTGCATTTTAACCAATTTCTCCAATTGGTGAATGTTAAGCTACATACCCTGAGTCACCTAGGAGAAAAAATTCTCCCCACTCCTCGGCCTCTGCCTCGTCGTACAGTGCACTGCACGAGAAGGAGTACTGGTCATTTGCTGACCCAGCGAATGATGCATCGATATGGGTTATCCTCATAGCAGCATCACAAACGACCTGCAATGATGAAAATACATACAATGAAGTGACAAATACATGGTTTACATTACCTTGAATGAAATGGACCACAAAAGTGAAGGAAGCGACCTATACCAATGTATTCAACATTTTCGCATTTGTATTTTCATTCAAAGAAATAAGGTTGGGATAAATGAAGATTCTTACCATTGCATTGATTAAGTGGAAGCCCTTACGATTTACGAACACTCCCTCGGGGGGGTGTGCACCCTCGTAGTCCGTGGCACTTGGGGAGATGATTTGTATGTGGGTGCCGTCAATGCACCCAAACACAAAGGGCCTATGATGATGCCGGTTGTAAAACCGCCGAGCCTTCTGGATCTTTGTGCGTGGGGTGTCGGGCCACTGTATATAGCTGGAATAAAGAATAAAGTTGAAATGAAATGTTTAAGGTGAGTAAGAAAACGTTAGGTAGAAGAATTTTTTGGGAATTGATTATAATTACTGCTAAAATAAAGCCAAAAGTTTTTATTGTTACTTAGCACAATACCTTCATTTTAATTAACCGTGAAATTAAAGGTTGATTTTTGATGCAAACTCACCTCGCAGCGTTCTCGTAGAAGAAGTTAGCCACATCCTCGACAACACGGCTTACGGTGGCTATGGACACTTGCTGTGTCTCAGATATGCAGCCGAAGCTAGCTCCAGTTACAAAAAATCGCAAAGCTAGACAAACCTGTAAAAAAAATTTTGATATATAAATTTAAGGGATCAAAGCCAATTAAAAATTATATTTCCCCCCCACACAAAAACAAATAAATAAAAAATTATTCAATTCATGTGAGGTGAGTGAGCAGCTCATGTAGACCGAAATACCAACAAAGACCTAAATAAGTCACTTGACAAAAATTAAATTCAGGATCGTGTGCTAGGTGAGCTCCTCGCTACGTACCTTTACAATATGTCAAGGCTAAGACTTTACCAAAGTTTACCTAAGTGTAGAGTCTTACCTGTTCCATGAAGGAAAGGCCACCCCCAATGCTGGACCCTCTTGTCCTTGTGGTCCAGGCTGCAAACTCTGTACTGATCTTCTTCACTCGTTTTTTGGACAACCGGTACTTTCTGACAAACTTCCTTTCCGACCACTTGCGGTACGGGTTATGTCTTTCCAGGTAAACCTTGCGCAAACGCCCATTTCTGTCAAAAGTCGCCAAAAGAGAAGCTCGGCGCTCTTTTTTTTGCTGGTCGCCTTAACGCCAAACACCAGCGAGAAGTTAAGGAAATCCTTAACTTTTTGAAGTTTTCCTTAACTACGCCATTTTGGAGACCTCGAGTTTAACGTCAATTAAAAGTAGGTCATCGTAGACCACCAACGGTGCACAGATGTTGAAAAGTTGACAAAACACATAAAGTTTCATTCCCCAAGAGATAACTGTAATGAAACAATCCTAAGATGAAAAAAAAAAAGTTACCCTTAAATTTGGTTTGCTCAGAACCGACCAAAACATCGGTTCACAAAAAGCCGAGGTTACGGCAACTTTACTGCCTTAACTTCGAAAAAAAGTTAAGATTTTTGTTAATTGTAACGGAATCTATCTTAAGGATATCCTCAACTTTGAGGACATCCTTAACCTGTTAAGGAAGTTCTCAAGGACAAAAAAGTTACGGAAAGTTTCAAGATAATTGGTAATTGTAACGGAGATTGTCTTAACCCTACCTTAAGACTTTTCCGAGGTCTTTATGTAACGAGGCCCTGGGGGACACCACTATGGCCTAAAAGGGTAGTTATATACTACTTTTTATGTAGAGTACAATAGTCCTAAAGGGAAATTCCTATTTTTGAGGAAAACCTTCCAAATTTGGAATGTAAATAGAACCTTTTTTCAGCATTTGGGGGCATAAATCAGTGCTTTTGTTGATATTGTTTGCCATGGAAACATTATTTTCACTCAAAATTGAGGAATCAACAAAGCCTATTTGTAGCCACACCCACACGGATGAATGTGTTGAAAAAATGGCAAAAATCCGATGATCAGATCAAATTTTATGAGAAAAAGAATTTGAAGAATATGACAATTTCCCTAATTTGCATAACTATGCTTAATTATACATATCATCTGAGATATCTTGTGAAATATACAAGTAAGACCTTATTTGGGATTTGGATAGGTTGGTAACCATCTAAGTTCATAGAGCCGTAACTCTAAAACTAGCACAGATATTTTCTCATGTAATATATCATTGGAAAGTTCATGGCCTACATTTAAGAATTGATTATTCCCCTGGGGGGACCCTTTTTGCTTGGCTATACACAAATAATCATATTGCCTTGAATTATTGTAGTTTCTTCAATGAAGCCCCAGATAGCAGTATGGTGGTCAAGGAATCTCTGTAAAATAACTACAGATCTGTGGCTAATTTTGGACAAGGATTGCCCTGTCATGACCACATCTCATGAGAAAATCTAATTTGTAGAAATAATGATAATTATAATACCTGTGCTATAATTGTAGTGTTTTAATTGAAGGGACGGTAAATAAAGAAAATGAAATAATTACGATTTTTTCTTTCCAACTCGATCCCTATAGGGCTCATGGTTTGGCCGATGTTAACTTAGGTTTACCGGTATACTTTTTTTTAATAAAAGAAAAAAGGCCAGCTTCAATGTAAGTGGGGTCCCACAAGGCTCCATATTAGGGCCTCTATTTTTTTTACTCTATATAAATGATTGTATCAATGTTAATGATGACCATAAAACCCGTCTGTATGCTGACGATTCTGTATTGTATGTATCAGGTACCAATATCTAACATTTATCTATCCACCTTACACAAGCTTTGAACATTTTTTCAAATTGGACGAGTGTAAATAAGCTCACTATTAATGAAATAATTGGACGAGGAGCTGAATTTCAATATGCATGTACGTAACATGATAAAGAATCTACGATTCAAAGCCAGTATATTATATAGAGCCAGGAAATTTATGTCCAGAGATGCACTTCTAAGAGTATATAAAGCCCATATGTTACCAATTTTTTATTATTGTGATCCATTGTATATAGCAGCTAAAGGGACGCTTTTGGAGCAATTACAAAGATTACAAAACAGATGTCTTAAGATTTGTTTGGGAAAGCACTTTCTCACCCCTACAGACACAGTGCATAGAGAGGCAGGTGTCCCAAAATTGATAAATAGGAGATCCCATCATATTGAGGTTATGGCATATAAAAGATCTAAAATGCCTACATATTTGAAAAAAAGCAAAAGACATACTCGTCTTTCACAGGCACCATTATTAAAATATGATATTATCAAATTAAAAGCCTACGAAAATAGTCAAATGGTATCATGTGCACAAGCATGGTATAAATTTAGTGCCGATGTACGTAATAAAAAATTCCATAGAGGCCTCCAAAACAGCGTCGCGGGCAATATGGTACAGCAAAAACTAAAAAATTTGATAGTTGTTCTGTGTAATCTGCAACAGTTCCAAACTTGTATTAAATCAGTTTATCATATTGTCATATATTGTGAAACACATTGTAGTTTAACGACAACTGATGGTAAAATAAGGGGAATGGGGGTAGGGGGGATGGTGATGTCTATATGTAAATACAGCAGTAAAACTATGTAAAGTTATTTTTTCGACGTTTTTCCGCCTTTTTGCGTAGTTAATACTGTTATAATTGTATTCTGCAATGTCAAACTTTTATATAGAGGTAACAGCCATAACAACAGCTTGCTGATGGCTCAGCCTCCAACTTATTGCCCGTACCAGCATACCTCCTGCTCAGAGTTACGAAATGATTGGGTTACCATATTGCATCAGTGTTTTACATTGAATTTACAATACTGTGTGATATATGTGGATGTATATCAGCCGACTACTAAGGGCTAATAAAGTTGAAATTTGTTCCAAAAAAAAATCGTTACTTGGAGTGAGTGTGGGAAAAAAACTGAACTCAAAAACAACCAACCAGATTGCCAGAAAGGTGTCATGTGACCTGTCACCAAGCCTGGAGGGGGCAAAAATGACATTCCCGGGTCATTCATAGTGTAGTGTTGGGATAACTCACCTCGTCTTTCCGAAAATGAAATAATTAACTAAAAAGAACCCCAAAGATCATGAAAAGTTCTGATGGCAGCAGTCAATATTGAAATGACATGGTTAGGATAATTAGAGAAATTGGGTCTATACATTGACAAAATCATAGGTACCTGCCAGAGCACCAGCGCTATGTCCTTTACACAGGCACTAGAATGGCAGCCTTGTTCAGGGGGTATCTACTAACAATAATCTAAAGAAGATCATCAATTTCGATCAATTTGAAGGGCCAACTAGGCAAATGTTTGCGTTTGATGTTAAGTCTATAATATTCCCCTCTTGTATTGCATTGTGTCTTAAGTCTGAGGCCAAAAAGGTTGATTAGACGTATATCATAGTAGAATGCGTAAGGAGCCTTAAAATATACTAGAAAATATACTTTTCTCTTTCCCTTAATTTAAAAGTTTTGTATAATAAATCTCAGTTGCCAATGCAAATGAAACAGCAATAGCTTTGTACACTTTAAATACATTGGCATTCTGTGTAAAAGAAGACATCAACTCAAAATCAGATTTGGAAAAGTTTCTTTGAAATGTGTGTATTTTCCTACCTAGCCATTCATTAAAAAGAAAACAGATATATTCTGTGTTCTATCAAGCTTAAGTTGCATCTGCTTGTTACCCTATATATATATATATATATATATATATATATATATATATATATATATATATATATAAAGGCATTAGTTCATTGCTGGTCCCTACCCAATTGAAATAAGCCTGAGTACCTGCCAGGAACAGATAAACCAAAAGAGGCTAGATGGAAGTATGTACTTTTTTCAAAGTTAACTCGATTTTTCTTTAAAATTTCAAGAACTTTAATATTCTGAGGTACCACTTTTCTATAATACCTCTCCTTATCGCCCAAACCATAGGATTCAAAAGCAAATAAAAGCAAATAACATTCAGACAATGCCTCAACTCGTCATGGCTATCTGTTTTCTGCAATGTCCCGCCATCTTGGATCCCCATTCAAAAATACCGGTGCCCACTCTGATGTAAGTAATGGCTGAAACTGCGAGTTGATTTTAAATCTGACATGCCCATATAAAGAGCTCTAATTTGATAAGTCATACATTAAAATTGGACCATTAGTTCCAGAGAAATTACTGACAAACTAACTTCCGAGAGTTCTGCTGGGTGTGTGAAAAATTGTTTAATGTTGCTATGATAGTGGTTGCTAAGTTAAGCGCCGCTAAGATAAGCACTTCTAATGTAAGACACCAGGGGGCTGCACTGAGGCCCTACCTCCACAGCTGTGGAGCACATTAATTCACTCAAATTCACCAAGATGTCATTATCTGCCTGTAAACTGTAAAATCATTTTCAAACTGTCTGGTTTTCAGTTTATTTTTACTTTGAAAATATATATTGGCAGTGATTTAGGTAGTTTAGGGTATTGGTCAAGTTGTTCATTTTGTAACAGTAATGGAAATTTTCACATAAATTTTCATGAACAAGGATTTTTTTTACCTTCCGAATGCCCTAATTCCTAACTGCAGTTAGCCCCCAAACTTTCATTATTTCTACATTATAGCCCCAAACTTTTATAGCAAAAATCTGTAAACTGGCCCACAGTGGCATTGCTGGGGATATACCATGGTTACTCAAGTGGACAACAATATGTTATTTCTCTATCATATATAACAGAATGGAATGCTGTATCATTTAATTCCCTTGACAACATGACTAAATGTTGTTGTTGTAAATATTTATTGGCTTCATTTCTCACATACAATGATCTCCTCCAATGTTAGCCACACAGACATAACAATGACTATAATTATTATTAGTCATATCAAATACAGGACAAACAATTAATGATGCTGGGTCAGTCAACACAATTAAATCCCTTAGCCCACTAGCTCATTGTTAGTTAAGACAGCATAGAACTTCATGAGATTCTGCTGATGTTGTTGTTCCTTTATGTATTTATTCCATAGTTGGGCCCCCCATAGGTAGAGTGACCCTACAAAAGTTTCCTATACAGTATCATGATGGTGGGCACTTCAGTATTATAACTAAAACACATTTTATTAGACCCTCTTTGCATAAGCAATGGAGCATCTGATCGTGAGCTCATCGGATGCATAATATAAACCTGATGAAAGTATGACAAAAAGATAGGCTAAGTGGGCTATGACAAAAAGATGTTGCAGTAATAGGCTATGTGGGTTTTGTGGTAGAGGTGCTAAGCTAATTTTCCTGGCATGTTCACCATTCAAGGGTGCTAGTTAATGTTATTGACAATACTCCCCTCATTGTAATTCTGTTTCAATCAGTAGTACTGTTACCGGTTTGGGCTTCGGCAAATTGTCCTGCACCAATGGAAAATACTTCATATGCAAATTATACCCTGTCTTAAACATTGGGGCTGGCCTGATTTTATTTGCCATTCACCAGCTGCTGTGTTAACTAGTCAGAACTGTCACTTTTAACACACAGACATGTTGCAGAGACGGATTCACAAAATGATTAATCTAAGAACCTTGCTGCACCAAAGAAGCTATAAATCAGAAATGTTAAGAAGCACCAGATGCAAAGTTAAAGGAATGTAGTCCTCCTGGGCATCAAGGTAACTTGGAAAGGTCTAGTAGTTCAGTTCTTCTTTCAAAATAATTGGCATTTTTTCATTCAATAAATCTAATCCTCTTAACATTCATAGAAAGATATGATGGGTATTAGGTTGCGGTATGCATATTGTTTTGTGTGATATAACCTGTAATATAATCTGATGTGTGTGATAATAATGTGACTTAAGTCTACTATATGACCCAGAAATCGTGGAACATCTCACATCCAGGGTGTGAAGCTGTTTCAGCTATCGAGCAAATATGACAGTTCATACATGTTTGCTGCACACCCCTCATGTATGAAACTGGATCACCCTGATCTAATGCCACTGTGTCTTCTCAGATATTTTGACTATGGAGATAGTGCCGTAATAGAATCTCAAGAAACGAGGTTTGTATGCATTGATGGGAAAGAGAACACTCCCTCTTATAGACATCTCATTTTGTAGTACACAGGAAAAAAGTAGGCCAATTCTGTGTAAGTGGACCATAATAATACAGTAGATATTAATTACTTGGCTGCTCTACTTGTATAAAATCCATCATAATGTTTCTACAGCCAGTGGTAACAAGTGAGCTGTCCAATCTCTATTGAGAACCCTTGCCTTCAGATATGGAAGTGGGACCCTTCGGTAGGGAATTTCTTTTTTTTTCCTGCTGTCAATACATATTCTGTCTCCTCCAGGAAAGCAAATGGAGCACATCGTTTATATACACTCTGCCTTTTTGTTAAACTCTATTGAAGACAAATTTAGTATATCATATGCCTACTGTCGTAATTAAGAGTAAATGTAGATGAGGCAAATGATTTTTGATTCTCATTATTTCTATTTAGAGAAAGACAGAATCACATACTCTGCTTACAGTTAAATACCAATCATCTACTGAAAGGTTGTAGGATATATATTCTGTCTTAATAGCTCCTTAAGCACCTCCTAGAGTTAAAATTAAGACCTCACTTTCATGTGTATTTAAAAATTGAGTATCACTGTGAAAGACCATCTCTAGGGAAATATACATAGGTGAAGCTAAAATATTCATTGTAAGTGGTCTCCCTCTCTCAATCCCTCAGTCAAACAGCTCATAGAATATCCCATTTGTCTCTTTTATAGCATCAAAGATGGACCCTGTAACACTTTTGGCAGAACAAAAAGAGCCTTTGCCTGAGGGGTATATATGCCACACCACAGGCTAGTATACGCCCCTAGGGAGCAGTTGATGGTAGTGCAGTGGTGTATAGGGGTATTGGAGGCTCTTGCACATAAGCTTAAGAGAGCACTAATTAGGTACCCTCTCATGTAAAAGAAGTCACACTCTGCTTCACCATTCCACTTGTACTCACCACATTAGACTGAAAAGCCACCTGGCTTGTTTAAAAATAATGTGTATTGTACTCTTTTTAGTGCTCTTGTTTTGAGTAGCTGTCGTCTTTAATGAAAGGTACTTGGACCTGGCTGTCATTCACGAGCACTTCTGTGAAACATGAAAAAAAATCAGGACTGAAGATAAAGTGACTGCTGTGGGTGAGGCACTTCTGAGGCAAAACTACCCTTTCTCCTATGTGCAAGACCCACCTTACATGCATGATAGGTGACTGCTCTGAGGACAGGTCTCCAGTGTACCAGGATAAAAATAGATGGACAGGGAGAAGACACCATTCTGATGGGACACCACATACATTGCCAAGAGTGATCTAGATTAGAAGAATACATGACCCATAATATACTCTTCCCATGTATGTGTGCCAGTATCTCCAAATAGTATGTATAGAATACACAATGAATTGTGAAAGGCTATGCTGTCTTATATCTGTGTTAGAGAACTACTAAAGATTATTTCCTAGGGTTAATACTTGATTAAGAACATGGTTATATGAATCTAAACTTGTGATAATTAATCATTATAGATCTATTGACTGCACTACTTCCAGAGCATTCATAAACAACAATAATAACATCATGGATCTAAAGGGAGATTGATGAAATGGAAAGGATATTGGAGAAGAAATGATTTCTGACCGAGACAGGAAAATACTTTGCGCTTCACAGAATAATACAATTACTTGAGGCTCGGCTCACTTCCCCAGGCAGTGGTACTTCCTAGCCCATCCTACCATAATCACCGTCTTGGAATCTGGTAGCAGTACCATGAAATAATTGACCGAGTAATGTAATATCAGCCATTAACTCTCAGGGAGTCAGGCACAAAATCAATTCAGATTTCCCACTGATGGGGTACCTAGAGATGGACTCAAATCAAGTATTTCCAAGTATAAGAGAACTCCATATATGCCTCCCAGAGACTTCATTATAGCATATGTCCCAAACCCTTCTTCTACTAAAATTGTCTGAAAGTGGTAGGGTGTTTCCTCATTATCTAAAGGGGGTCAATATCACACTGTTTGGCTACTTTATGAGTAGGGAGAGGTGTGGTTGAGGAGGGGCAAAATGGTTTGGAACCCTTTTCAGGAAGCAGCCCCATCCCCCAAGGGACTCTGTAAACTATGCTACAATAAAAGACCCACTCACAGAAAGAATAAAACCAAAAGAACTGAGGAGCCAATGAGCTGAACACCCTTTGAGAACATTGATAATATAGGGAGCCTTTTGCCTCTTCTGTCTTTTAGTACTCCCATCGTTTTCAATATAATCTAATTTTTGTAGATGACCAACCCATTGTTGTCTAACATCGACCTTGAATTGTGTGGCCTCCAGTTGTGCCCTGAGGGCCTCACAGGTTTTAAAAGCAATTACAGGAGGATGTCCTCAGCCATTACCTACATTGGATTAAACCTGATTTGTTTGATGGATGGATGGAGCTGTTGTGCGTGGATAGGCAGCAAATCGGAGTGTCAGACATGTCTGTAAAATGCAGCAAATTCTGGTCTGTTGTATGAGAGTAAACATTCTATGATCAACTTTCCCCAAACTATTATGTGGACTTTTGAGTTATAAAGAAACTTGGACTATACCACATTAAAGATTTGGTACAGGCTGAAAAAAATGCACAAACAAGAAGTTGAGAATAATGTAAACTGCTGATTCTATTCTCATATGGAATATAGAACTTGATAATATGCTTCTCTTCCTGTTAAACAGGAATTGATATTCAATAATGATGAAAATAAAAGTCCATAGTTAATATCGTTGGTCAATATCATCCAAAGCCTTCCAATATGTCCTGAACACTGGGCCTGAACAGAAAGAGCATACTAAGTTGCCTCATTAAAAACTAGCTCAATATCGCTTTGTAAAGATGTAGAAATAATGAATGAATGAATGTATGTGGATTACCTCAGAAAGAGAAGGAATTAAGTTTAGACGAGGCGTGGGGGTGGAGGCAGCTACCTATACTATGTGAATTAACAACCACTATTAAGGGCATAATGCATGGCTGGGCTTCTACTAGGTCCTTTTATCCCATATGAAGGACCGAGCCTGTAGGGCGAGGTCCTTTATCTAAGGGATAAAAGGACTGAGTGGAAGCCTAACCATGTACTATGACGTTTATACCATGGTTTCAACCATAAAATGAATTATTTTACCTTATAAAGCCATGAAATGCACTGATTTTTGTTGCGAGTTGATGACAGACCTCCGATTCGAATGAAAACATGGCATCTTCCTCAGCGAGCAGACCGGACGCAAAATATTACGTCAACGTGTGTCCGAGGGGCATTTTCATAGTAGAACCGCTGGCAAGCAGTGCACACGACAGCCAGAATACCCTTAGAGCATATGCCAATGTGACAACTTGTGTCTCGCCGTGGTAAACAATCCGTCCGCTACGCAGTCAATTTCGCTCGATTCAATTTTTCTATCATCAATCATGTTACATATACATGGCAAATTAAAGGTAGGTGATAGAATATAATGTCTAGATTCATCTTCTATACACATTAAGCTCCTACTGCTATAGTTTTTTTTTATATCAAATTAGATTCTTTGATGTCAACTTGCTGTCATGTCGTCTCAATCCAAGTGTCAACATGGGTTCATTTAGCACATACTATGAATTTGAACTTCAATATCCACTCAAGGCAGCGTGAAATCATTCAAGAACGTGATAACCATGGTATAAAGGACATTAGCATCTATAGTTTTTCCTTTCCCAGAAGGATCCTGGAATGTAGGAGGGTAAAGTGCCAAATCAACTGAGACACATGAGCCTGCATGAGTCAGAAAAAATACATTGGCGTCTATGGCATTTTTTGACGCATGCACACTCATGCGTCTTAGTGGATTTGGCCCATAAAGGATCAATGGCTCCATAAGACAGGCGACACTTGTTACTATGTAGTTCTGCTCACAATTAAGGCTGTCACAAAACATGCAAGGCCCTAAGGCTAGCAGTCTAATGGGCAGAATGGAATCATAGCTGAACAAATATGGCCCTTACTAATATACGTACAGTAAAAGGATATCTGTGAGCAGACACGCAGAAAGGGGCATCCATACAGAGTATATGGATCCGTTATCCTTTCTACCTACCCCCTAAATTTTGGATTTTCACAGAGTGTATTCCCTGTGTATTTGGCCCAATGAATTACAAGTCTCTGCCATAGTAGAACCATATGAATAATGTTAGAGATATTTATTATGACCTCCTCTTATGAAAGAAATCTTATTTGTTGAAATAATATAATGTGCTCTAGTTGTAGTGTTTTAATTGAAGGGACTGTGAATAAAAGTAAAGTATCCATAAATATAGAATCCCGAAGATGAAGTTAAGTCCTGAGGGTGGCATGGATCAATAATAAGATGTCATGGTTAGGTTAATAAGAGAGATTGGGTCTGTAAATTGACAAAGTCATAGGTATCTACCAGACCACCGCTGCCATGTCCTTCACAACTAGCTGACAGCCATATTCAATGGATTATTTATTTTGATCAATTCGATCAAGCGAATGTTTTGTTTTTGACGTTAAGTCTATAATATTCCCTTTGTATTGCATTATAAGTTCAGTCTGTGGCCAAAAAGGTAGATTAGACCAATATAATGGTACAATGTGTAAAGTGCCTTAAAATATATTCTTTCCTTTCCCTTAATTTAAAACTTCTGTATAATAAATCTCAATCACCAAATGAAACAGCAATAGTCTTCTACACGTTAAATGCATTGGTATTCTGTTTAAAAGAAGACATCACCTCGAAATCAGATTTGGAAAAGGTTTCTTCAAATATGTGTATTTTCCTGCCTAGCCATTCATAAAATGAAAACAGATATATTCCGTATTCTATTAAGCTTAAGTGGCAACTGCTTGTGTTGTTGTGAAAGCGTCTAAAGTCAATGTCAACATTCAAATTGAATCCGGCTTGAGTTTCATTTGCTTAAGTAGTGAAACGGCAGTTCTCTTTCAGAAATGAAGTGAGAACAGACAATGATAACATGGAAGGAAGATAAGCTTTCTCTGACAGTACGCATTATTTCTGTTATAGCTGAAATTGTTCTTCATTGTGTTGTACAAGTGACAAGTGTTGACCAATTTCTATGCTTTATTTGAATTATCCCAACAGTTCAGACTCTTTCTTCTCTTTTCTCTGCGGTTTTTATTACCTGACCCCAGTTGATCCTATTAAGAATTTTAAATGTCCATATTAATATGAATATCCAAGCAGAATGTGATTTAGCTATTCTTTCTGACCATGATAACCAGACATAACTCATTATTGAGCACATTAATTTCACTCCAATTCACCAAGATGTCATTATATGCCTGTAACCAATAAAATTATCTTTTTATCATCTTGTTTTTTCCTCGCTCTGCCTACTCTACCTTTCAGATTATCCTAACCGCGAAATCTTTAGTTCAGGAATTTTCATGACTATTTCTCCCATAATATATATTTGTCATTGTCCTTTAACCTTGACTCTTTTTTTAGGGAATAGATTGAAACTTATAACCCATTAAACTATCCTAAAAGTAAAAACGAGGTTCTCGAAAAAGCTGCTAAGATGGGGACAGTATAAGCTGACCTTTCAGAGGAGGATGATCATTAGGATGATGATATTTTGTCCCAACAGTGGCTTTATCTGTGTATGTCTCTACATAGCCTAACTCGTTTTTGCCGAATAAGTGCTTGATGAAAAGATTAAAATATAGCTGTTGAATGCATGGGATATTCCATCTTCTATGTCTATTAGTAGGTTTCGCTTCATCTAAATCACAAATAGAGCTTATCAAAATGACTCCAGCATATATTATCTTTTAAGGATTTAAACATGCACAGGTGCTATTAGCCCCTCTGCATGTTTAAATGCCTGGCCTGACGGGAATTGTTTTGGCAATACAACAATATGTAAGTTTTACTTTTTGGCTCTCGTCTCTTTTTTGGCAAGACCCTCCAGGGAAACCACCAAAACCAACACCAATACCAATCCTCCAGTAGCAGTCATTTACTAACATGGCAGAGATCTCCATTATAAGGAACTGACAGCCAATGGTTGGATTGTGATTCCTATCTACACCATGCAGTCCCCTCCTGGGCCCTGGAGAGGCTGGAGGCCATATCATAATTTCAGATGGAGACTGGCAGACAGGTTGTTGGGACTGTATGGTAATAGAGTTTGTCTCCTCCGGTGCTTTGTTCTATGACTTCTGGTATAGAGGAAGTATGCATTCATTTCTAGACAGTTTTGTGGTAATTTAGGGTCAATTTTGGAGGTTCACGAGAAAGTGAAATAGATTTTATTGCAAGTCGGCATCAATATTTAGATGTCAGTTTTAGGTTATTTCTGAGGCCGTTTTGGGAGTGTGTAATATTGTTGATACACATTACAATAATGTTGTAGCAGCTATAGGAAATTTGTAACTCAAATATGGGACAAATATGGGACAATTTTGAGGTCTTAGTAAATGGAAATCCTTGTAAAAATGACCTGCAAGGAGTCATTTCAATTAGGATTGGCTCTTTTTGTATGAATGTGGCTCTGCATTATCATTGAGACAATTACCATATAAGGCCTCAGCCACAGGGGAACAGAATTGTTTATTTTCCCTTTGCATAGACAATAGATATCCTTAACATAGTGCTTCACCCACAACATCGGACACAGACTAGGTGGCTTCAGTTTGTATTTATATAGTGGGAACCAGCCTTACTCAGCAATTGGTAAGGCAAGGACTCTCGTTTCTGTTTGCATAGGGAATAGGCACTCAACTCTCTGTCCCCACAAAACCTTAAACCCCTGTGTAGAAGGCACGCCCTGTAAAAGACGCACTACCAAATGGAGAGAAACTGATAAGGTACATCATGGGCCAGAATTTGAGCACTTTAGGTACTGTTCAACAGTACAATACCCTTATCCGTAGGTGGAACTGGAGGCCATTGCGAAATAACTGGGAATTCGATTCTTACTGTAGCTAACACACCTTTCAGTCCCCCCGATTCTTCACCCATAGTAGGTAGGCCAGAGAACTAGAAGAGGGAACAAGCCTGAAATTGGTTCTCAATCGGGAAGCATTCATTAATTCCAGACCTCCCCTAAACCACTTCTATGACCAATTACTTTTTGGCAACCCAGCAGGCAATTGATTCCCTGAGGTCAGTCAGTTCAGTCTTGGGAATAGCACCTCCGACAAAAGCAGTTCCAATCCTTTCGCACCAGCCTGCTGAATATTTTTGCTGATTCCAGCTGGAGCACTAGAGGTTCATCCTTGTTTACAATAGTATGGTAGTCAAGGAAAGATGGGATTAACATTTGCATATAAACAGGCAACCGAGCTTAGCATCCCACAGTAAAGAACGTGTAGATTTGTCCTTGTAAAATAGAATAGCTGAATAAAGTTCTACTTTGGTCTAACTGTATGTAAATCAGCATTCACTAGAAGCCATGGGCTTGTACTAGTTACCAAGTTGAGTCCGTGTAGTTGTTATCTATATACCAAGGAGAGGGTGTGACACTCTAGGGCTGATGCTGCCCTCTGGCAGCTCTATTCCTATGCATAGCCATTGGTGACAGAGGTGAGGGGGGACTTTGCCAAAGTCAAATTTTCCCTGTGCTATGGGGGAAATACTAAAACACAAAAGGGAACCTATTGACCTTTTATTTTCATTTTTTGCAAGTTGCAGCAAAGATTTTTATGTTTTTGCTTGAAAAAAAAACCCCTCATTTTGGGCAGTATTAGGCCTCAAGCTCCCTAAATATGCCTCACAGATAGGGAAACCCATATACCATCTGTAGCTCTATCCCATCCCGACCAAAACAAATGATAAAGACATGTTACTTTATTTTAGGTATTTATTGAAGGAAGAACAAGAGCAGGCCAGATATGGATGATTTGTGATTACTGGTTATATTATACCTCTAGGTATGAATCTAGGATTCTTTGCTATGCAAAACTGCTATTGCTAGGCTGCCACACAACCTAGCAACCTTTTAACACCGATATTGATAGCCTGTGATTGGTGCAGGAGAGTTATATACAACTTTCCATAAAGGGTGATGTTGTTGAATGGAAACCATGTAGAAACACACATTCTGGCATAATCTCAGGCTTGTTTGCTATGCAAACATGCTTTTGCTAGGCAACCACACAACCTAGCAACAAAATAGAAACACTACTCTATTCTATGGAGCTGATTTATAGAGGGTAGGACCCACCAGATACTTTCTAAAATGCATATTTATGTAATGCAAAGTGACATTTGAATCTATTGTTGGCCATTTTGAATTCCGGGCATGTACAGCCTCACCATCAAATCTTCTGAAGTAGAAACATCCCTATTCTTAATCAGCACCCTTTTAAACATAAGAATCAGATTAATTGATAAAGATTTATCATGCAAAAACATACATTTACATAAAGAGGGAGTCTATTGAAATGGAACAGCATCATATTGGCTCGAGGTAGTGTCCTCGTGTCCAAAGCAATACCTTGGGTTATACTCATCATGGAATTCTGCAAAATGTCTCATATTACTCAGAAGGGATTGGCCTACAACAATCATATTAGATATTGTGATTAGATGGGGGACAAGCATAAGTTTTATGCATGTATCTGGAGTGCATTGAAATATTACAATAAAAAAATGAACTTTGTGATTTCGATCTTCTGTCTCCCTGACCCTCTGGTACACTCAAATCTGAACTTGAGAACACATATTAGGGCTTAATGGAAAGCTTTTTATATCCCCTTTCCAACAAGACCAAAAGCTACAAGATCCACTCAAGGTGAGGTTGTATTAGAGCTTAGAGTTTGAGCATACCCCTTGAATAACATGGTACTAAAATTGACCCAAAAGTGGCCTGACCCCGCACATGGATAATCAGCAAAAATTGGTAGTGCATCCCAATATAATCAATGTTAACATCTTGAATCTTATTCAGAGGACCCTAAGGAGCAAAGAAAAATACCAGTTTTGCTGAGTGGTGAAGGTGGGGGTGAATGGTGGGCCATCTCAGCCCACGGCCTATTGGGGCATAATCACATATTCTTTGAATGACTGTCTATCTGTCAGGAACAAGTGAAGTGGGTAGTACAAGGTAGAGGCCTTTGGAGTTGGAACTATGTAGTGTAGAAATACTCAAGTATAAGGTGCATCCTGTGTATAACTTCCAAGTCATGACCCTCTTATAGGGCTCCCCCCCTCACCACACACTTTGGTCATTTAAGTACTGTTCTATCATTTGTAATCTACACATATAAGGCGCACCCCGAACATTTGCTGACTGAATAAGGCACAGTAGAAGACAATGCCTCCCAACTGTGAATACTTGCACTTTCATTGCCCCGGGTGAGATACAGGGAGCCGAGACAATCGGTGAAGCATGTACTGAACTGGAGAAGGCAGGAGCCAATGTTGTGGGTCTTAACTGCTGTGCAGGGCCTGCCACCATGTTGCCCCTACTGAAAGAGGTCAAAGAGGCATGTAAGGTGAATCAGATAGCCTAGAACTGTAGATTCATGATCACAGACAATATTATACCAAATGAAAAAAACCTCATTAAAGAAATATTTTGAGGCAACACTGCAATATCATTGTGGTACAATATGGTTCAGTGTATGGTAACTCGCAGCAGTTTTTTTTTAGGTTTGAAAAAGAGTTTATTGCTATCACGATGTACAAAAGGTGGTAATAAGCAATAAGGTGAATCCTCTCATTTCAGTGGTTTCTGAACAAATTATTTGCACATAATAAATGGTGACAAATGAGATGAGAAAGACAATAATTTACAAAGCAAAGAATATATAATATACACCGAAATAATGTCTACTAGTTATTATAACATAGATAATGAAAAGTTATTTGGATGGGTTATCATGTATCTAGCATGTTAATATAGGGGAATGAACATATCAATCAATACAGCATGTAGTAATAAGTAATAAAAAAAATGAATGAAATACATGGTCATGAACCTTAGATTATAGGGTGGAGCTATTACAACAACACCCATATAGTGCAACACTGGGCGGAGTCAGGAACAACAGCTCTCAGTGCAACATGACAATGAGGATGGAGTCGTTAAAACAGCCCCCTCAATTTTCCACTTCCTCTGAAGGATTTCTAGATATTTTAGAAAAGTCTTTTATTTTTTCTATCCTTAATTTGAAAGTGGGTTTGTCCTTGTTTTTTTGGAACCAACTTCCCAGCCTGTTCCAGAGTGCTTTGCCTCCCAAGATTGGAGCTTCTTTGAATCCAGCATTCTTGGCATCAACATCTTTGAAGTAGATCCTATTCACAGATCTGAGCCCTTCCCTCCTAATCTCGTCATCTCTCCACTCGTCCTGCTTGGATGGTTTATACATATAAGAGAGGAGCAACATGTCTCGCCTCCTTTTTAAACTGGATAATTGAGACAACCGCAACATATCATCTAAAGAAAGGTCTTTACCTCTAAAACATATCTTTAAACCCCTCAAATGCAGTCTATCCATTTTTTTTATATAATCATCATTGGCTCCTTCATGAACAAAGCAAGCATAATCAAAAAGTGACAAAATTGTTGTTTTATACACCTTGGTAGCGGATTTTTCAGATATCTGGTTCCTAAATTTGCCAAACCTGAACAATCTGTGGCTTACTTTGGCATTCAGATCCTTCCTTGCAGATACAAAGCTCAAGTGACTATCTAGCTTAAGGCCTAGATAGTTATAACAATTGACACGTTCAATAACTTGAGAACCTAGTTTGACATCAGGATTAGCTCTGATAACACTTTTAACTTTATTAATACTGCCAAACCATACAACTTTTGATTTTTTAATATTAACCGTTAGCCTTTTAGAAATAAACCAGAACTCCAACAAGTCTAACATTCCTTGTAATTTAGTTCTTGCTTTATTAATGTTATTGCTCGAGGTATAAACCACAAGATCATCAGCATAAATTAAATACTTGCACCCAGTTAAATTATCCATTATATCATTCATATATAAGATAAAAAGTAAGGGGCCCAACACGAAGCCTTGAGGCACACCAAAACTGATACAATTTATACTAGATTCATAATTGCCAATCTTCATAATATACTGACTTCTTCCATTTAAGTAAGACATAAGCCAATTGAGGATGTTATCACAAAGTCCCAACTTTCCCAAGATTTCAATCAAGTATGAATGGTGAACACAGTCAAAGGCTTCAGTGAGGTCAAGGAAACAGGCTGCAGTAAAATGTCCCCTATCCCTATTTTCAGGTAAGAGCGAGATTGGTCTCCAGTTCTTAACAAGTTTATCATTACCCTTTTTAGGAAGGGGACTAACCCTTGCCACTTTCCATCTCTCAGGGAATATACTAGTGTCAAAACTTAATTAGATCATTGGAGCTATCATCTCTTTCATTACAATCTTCAGGATGTCACATCTGATCCCCTGAAAGCCTGATGTCTTATTAACATTAATTTCATCAAACAAAAGATCCACCAAGATTTTGTCAACTTTGATAGGATCCACTGGTTCATCAGAATTTACCTTTGCAGGATAACCATTGTTGCTCATTTTTGTTGGAAGAACATCACCAACATTTTTTGGGATTATTTTTGCTGTCCTCCAAGGCCAAATTGACCTGTAGGGCTTTGGAATACTTTGTAGCCTTATTGATTTTACACCTAAGAGCTCTGGCCTTGTCCAAAAAGACAATGTTTCTCATATGAAGATATCTGTCAACATAATTTTCCCTCTACTGGATAAGACTCATGATTTCACATGTCATCCATCTCTGTCTCCTATCTACAACTAGAACTTCTTTCCATGGAAAATTTGCCTCAAGATAAGCAGTTGTATGATCATGGATCATGTTCCAGCATAAATTGGGATCCGTGAGGTTATGAAAATAGTCCCATTCCAATGATGATAACCAATCTTTGAAATCTTCTTCATCAAAGAGTCTATATTGTCTAATCTTTACTAACTTTTTGATATATTCAATTTTCGATTTACATTTGGCTACATAGACAGCCATATGTTCACTTACTAAGAAATTCAGGACACCTGATGTGATATCATCACTGTTATAATTGGTCAAAAAATTGTCAAGGTGTTAATATTGTAGAGGTCAGCGGAAAACGTTCTGGAGAAACCGGGAGAGAAACCCCTGAGGGCTGGTGCAACCGGAACGGGGCAGATGGCCTAAAGCCATGGACTTACAGCCAGAGCTGGCCCCTACAATATTAATGTCTCCCATTAACCATTGCTCAATTTTGTCTTTGTCTGCTCGTTGCATTAGTCTTAACAAATGTTCAAAGAAGGGATCCATTTTACCACTAGGCGGCCTATAAAGGGTTACAATGCACATTTTTGAACAATTCTTAAACGTCATGTCAATCATGGGCGTGGACTGGTTACCAGATTTAGTCTGTGTAGGTGTTATCCATATGCTATAGAAGGGTGAGAAAGTAAAGGGAACAGTGCTGCCCTCTGGTGCCTTTATTTGCTATGCACAGACCTGGATTACAGAGGTGAGTGGTTACTTTGGCAAAGTCACCACTCACCTCCGTAATCAAGGTCTGTGCATAGCAAATAAAGGCACCAGAGGGCAGCACTGTTCCCTTTAGTTTCTCACCCTTCTATAGCATATGGATAACACCTACACAAGACTAAATCTGGTAATCAGTCCACGCCCGTGATGTCAATGGTGATATACTCAATGTCCTTATTAGAACAACTTAAATCATTTATAACCTCGATATCAGCACTGATATCATCCCTTATATAAGCTGCCAGACCACCACCTTTCTTTCTTTTCCTGCCTAATCTAAACAATTTCATCCCATCCCAATTTATCATATCATTGTCATAGTCTTCATGGAGCCACGTTTCACTCATTTTAACCCCATCATATTCCAAAAAGGCACTAACTCTGGTGGTGGTAGACATCGACAATTATACAATTAATCAATATACAACAAACAAATACAATAAATATACAAATTGGTGTCCCAGCTAATATAGCTGGGACCCCAGATGAAAACCCCCAAGGATTACCCAAATTAATGTTCCTGGGGGTTAAAAACGGACAGAGAGAGACTGAACTAAAAAACAAATAGAACACTAGCTCCACACTCGACAATACAGTTCAACTCTAACATCATAAGTCAGTATCAAAAGGATATTATTGATTAAAATCACCATACATTCCCATCATTGGGTTAGAAAGCACACATTAAGTCTAAAGAGCAAATCAATAAGAAAACAATAGAGAAAAAACAAGTGATCAATAAATGATCTACACGATATCAAAAACAAGGCCTTCACCTCACCAAGAATCCTGTTATTTCCCAATCAAAGAACTTGGTAGTATAAATGAATCTCTTTCCAGACGGCATTCCCAATTTCATTGCCCCGGGTAAGATACATGGAGCCAAGACAATTGGTGAAGCATGTACTGAACAGGAGAAGGCAGGAGCCAATGTTGTGGGTCTTAACTGCTGTGCAGGGCCTGCCACCATGTTGCCCCTACTGAAAGAGGTCAAAGAGGCATGTAAGGTGAATCAGATAGCCTAGAACTGTAGATTCATGATCACAGACAATATTTTACCAAATGAAAACTTCTACATGTACCAACACGCATTAAAGAAATATTTTGAGGCAACACTGCAATATCATTGTGGTACAATATATGATTCACTGTATGGTAACTCGCAGCAGTTTGACTGACCAATTCTGTCTCTGTCAAATTTGATGGTGAGCAATATTCTACCCACATCCTCATAAATATTATCATATTTGTTTTACCTTTATAACTATAAAAAGGGCCTAATAGCTGCTTTACCTGTGACATGTCGGACAAAATTAGAATAGATGAACCAGGTGAGTTATATAATTCATCTAATACATGCATGCATATTAGGCGGAGGTCAAATGTACCATATCTATATACGAATATCACTGTAACAAGGGCTTTTATGATGCCTCTGTTACCTGCTGCACAACTCACACTGAGTAGGTACTATACTAACTGAATTCTCCCCACTAGGTACCTACTAAAAGGGGGCTTTTTTAGCACCATACTTGAATGACCACTTGTGAGCAACAAAAGGGATAAGTTATAGCTACATGAAAAGAAAGGACTGGAAACGAGGGCATTTTTAGCCTGCTCTTCCTTTTACTATAGGAGCAACACCCTCCTGAAGCAAATTGGCTGAGAACTGAGATCTTTCATATGCTAACTGAGCAGGGGGCGATTCACGAAGACTGTAGTCAAATAGTCCACTTAGAAGCTAACATTCTAGAATTAGATACATATGATAAACCTCCGATAATAACGTTCCCACTTTATTCCAGGGGTGCCGGCTTATCCAGTGGAGTTGGGGCCACATGCTTGCAGCAGAAGGCAGATCTCAGAGTTTGCACAGGAGGCCAAGGCCCTTGGTGTTATTTACCTAAGGTTGTGCTGTGGTAACAGGGGCTACTACATGAGAACTATGGCTGAGGCAATTGGGAGAACTCCACCAGCATCCCGGTTAGGGTTGTTTTAGGTGTTACTTGCATTAAAAAGTCATATTACACACATATCTATGAGGAAATGTGCGCTTATCTATATTACTTCGGGTAAGTACATTTTACTCAACCAAGCAAGAATAACAGGTTTGTTGTTGAGACGTTCATTTGAGGGGGGGGGCTATATAATAACCAAAAGGATTATATGTTTAAAGGTTCAATTTGACTGCAGGATCTATTTGACTCACTCTCTAACTGCACACAGACAATTTATTGTATATCACATTAAGTCCATAATTTATGACTGATCATATAAATTCGAATTCCTGCAGGTTCTCACCTAATATGTCTATGCACCACTCAAAGATGGAAGACGACCGCCACCAGCACAACCGGGACACGTTCCACAAGCACCAAAAAAGCCACTTAGAAACTGATTTCTATAATTTTGTTATAAAATAAAAAAGGGTAATGTTGGCCACACAGACAAGCTATATCATCTATCTGCACAAATAACGTATCAAAACTCTCAATATTGACAAATCTAAACGACTTTACCTTTGGTTTATTTAATGAGATAGTTGTCATTTGGTGATTGGAACACTGTCTCTGAATAGAAATGTGCCATCTATATTGTTATGAATATACCAAAACATCATGAGGTCTCTTCCACACAGCCACACTAACCTTACCCCAAAACCTTACCTCTGCCCCAGGAGTTGGGGCGAAACAAGGGTAATGTCCAGCAGAACATCACCCTGACACCTTCAAAGCTCTCCCTACATACCTAGCCAATAAGCCCTCTCATTCTCTGTCAGTTTTCATTAAATTGCAAATTCAGAACAATTTTGTCAAGAAACACTACTTACAAAGAATCTTGCTGCTCATGCTTTTACCAAATATGATGCGAGTTTCAGAATTTCAAGGGCTTGGAGATCATGTTGAGGATTTACTTCTATGAAATATTGATGAACAGAAAATTCCAGTAAAACTCTGGAGAGGGGGAAGGGATGAATAAATAATCCAAGGCAATCTTTAGTGAAGAGGTCCCAATTACATGTCATTATGGAACCACTTCAGGCACCCAGGTGAGAAAAATAACAATGCAGGAGCTCAGACGCATAATTTTCAAAAGCAATTTTCTAAATAAGGCTCCCGAAAGTGGGTCCTGAGAGTCCACCCGTGTCATAAGTGACATGCTGAGGGAGTCTCTTCTCTGCAGAGAGCTGCTGCCAAATCTCGGTCTTTGGAATGCCCAATAACCTCAAGTCAGATACGGGCTATAATTTCACAGCCTGGAAGGTACTGGTTGTGTTTGGGAGGCCTGGAGGGTGTTGCTCCTATAGTAAAAGGAAGAGCTGGCTAAAAATTCCCTTGTTTCCAGTCCTTTCTTTTCATGTAGCTATAACTTGTCCATTTTGTTGCTCACAAGTGGTCATTCAAGTACGGTGCTGAAAAAGGGGGATTTTGAGTAGGAACCTAGTTGGGAAAAGTCAGTTAGTATAATAAACTATAGAGCGTGTGACATGAGTAGGTACCTGGTAGTGCAGCTCTCTCTATTTTAAACAAGGCAGGTGACTTTTCAGACTAATGTGGTGAGTGTAAGTACTTAGGTGAAGCAGTGCATGACTTGTTTAGAAAAGAGGGCACATACTCACAGCTCTTTTTACAATAGGAGCAACACCCTCCTGCTGGTTTATTTAGGATGGGATGGGTATGGTGGAAGCCCTAGAGAGGAACAGCCTAAAGGGGTGCAGGATATGTGTGTAGTGCAAGACAGGTCACATTGATGTGAATATGACACATATGCAACGGTTCACGAGTGTGGGGGGGGGGGAACTGGGAACGGTATCGCACATGCATTTTTGTAGCTGTATCGCATGACACCCACAGGGCAGAGTGCAATGCGGCAACAAAAGTCACCTCAATGAGGCGATTTAAACATTAAATTTTACCTATCTAAATGACTTAATGTGAACCAGAATTAGCTAACTTGCTTAAGCTAAGTGCAAATAAGTAACTTGATGTGGAAATCGTTCTTCTTGTGAACTGAGCCCTGCTGTGCTTTATAGGGGAGGGAAATCGCGTTGAAATCGTGTAGAATTATTATTGTCCCTTTGAAGCATTTAAAATTGCAAAAAAATATCAAATGTCTGAGGCGGTTGGAGCAGCTCATATTGCGCTGGATCAGCAGTCCCTCACTGAAAAAAGTCTTCCTGACAAAGTGACATGTATACCCAGGTCAACTTGACACAGAGAGCACACGTCACTGGGACATGTGCACATATGTCACCATGACAACTGTAGCACACAGTAATCCTCATATGATTTGACATGCCTTAAAATGCCACCTCATCTGTGAGTTGACTAGGGTCACGGCCATGTCGAAGGCACTTGACATGTGATGGTTTGACATACATAACTGTTCTAGGATATTCCACTAGATGGGGCAAACAACCACTTTGGTACCAGGATTAATCACTGCCAAGAGGTACTACCAAGACTCAAGACATTTGATGTGTCTGTGTCATTTTGTTTTCATGAAGAATAGATCACTAAGGTCTGTAAATACTATCAACGAATGGTAGTGAATTCTATTTCATTGTTAAATTTGCATTTGTTATTGAATATCAAAATAGACACCCACAATCCTGAATTATTCAACTGGAGAGGTTAGACACCTTGTGTGTGGGTCAGTGAAAATACCAAAAGATTATATGCTAACCCACAGTCTATAATCTCAGTATCTTCAATGCATGGAGACAAATGGCATTGCCATGCACCTCCATGCCCTTGTCTTATGGACTGCATAGATGTCCTCAGTCAAGTAGAGGTTCTGTAGATAGGAAAAAGTGCCTTAGTGTTGAAGGCCTGTGGGACTATGATATCCCCTGCCTTCTAATATAGGCCTGCCCTGATTGAACCATTGGTACATGTAGCTATTGACTGCTCTTGACCCTTACATAATTGTCTCACAGTATTACCTAGCACTCAGGTGCATGGATCAGGAATATATGACATGTCTTCCTTACGCATGTCAAGTGGAGTTGATGAACCAAATGTGAGAGTGTCAACCTCATTTGACATGCCTTCATACATGTCATGTGGGAGACAAATCGTGACCTGTGCAGTATGTGTCAAAGCGATCAGTGTTCTTTTCTCTGTGCTGTTTAGGCGAAGAACTTATTTGGTGAAATCTCTGTGTCCTGTCCATGACAAAGGGTTCATATCAAAGATACTGCCTCTACATCGAAGACTGACTGATATATAGACAGAGATTTTATTATTCAAATGATACTGAGGGGTAAAAGGTTAAAGGGGGTACAATTAAAGTGGCCAAAGTATATCAGTCATTGTTAGATGGTCCAGATATTGGTGTGTCTATAGAGAGGACGGCAGGATTACTACAGTCGAGAGATTATTTATGTTTCAGCTTTTCCAACCTTTTGTCTTCGCTGAAGCCGAGCTGGCAGAGTCATAAGAACTAAAGCACTCACCGGTAATCGAGTCCCATTGGGTTTGTTTGGCTAAAGAAGTTAACCAGGTCCCATTCTCTTTGACAATGAAGTAGGAATTCATAATGTTAACATGTGAGCATTTCCCAGTTCCTCTCAACAATCACTTTTTGTTGTTGTTGTTTTATTTCTTTAGTTTCTTTCCTCTTGTTTGTTTTTGTGTTGTTTCTTTTTTTTTTTTAGTAAAGTGGTTGTGTTTTATTCTTTCAAGTATAACAATTTTACCATTTCTTGTGTATGATTCAAACAAACATTTCCGTCTTTTGTCGCACAACTAGCAGTTCTTTAGACCAGAAGGCACATCCCACCAACTGTACAATTATATAAAAAGGCAAATTGAAAATGAAAGGTTCCCTCATTACATTTCCCATGCCTTGGTCAGGAGAAATAAGAGTTTTTGTCGACCTTTTTTCTCGGGTTACTAGATAATGATAATTTCTCTCTTAATATTTTTAAACATGACAATACATTTGACTTTACGTTATCACACAAAGGTAGTCGAGCACTATTGAAGAGGATCGACCTGGAGGCCATTTCTTAACACACTATGACTGCTGCCCTTTAAATCGTAGTGAGAACCTAATAATTTGGCCATAACAGTACCATGCACTAGTAGTCCCTAATGTCTGCACCAGTAAGACTGCCCTACTAAACCTCATGCAATTACTGCATAGCTGCTAATCATAGTGAGCAGTCGTAGGGCAGTTCCTACGATAGCCTGGCTTATTCTTGGCATTTTTAAATCGTAGTGGCTGTGTGTAGTCGTAGTACATTGAGAAATGGCCTCCAGAAATAGTTTGTGCAATCCTGCACAACAGTAATTTTTTTATGATATTACAGATTAATATTAGCAGCAAAGTAACATTCTGACTATGCCAATTCATATGCAATGTGTTATATCTGAATATATTCTGATTCTAGATGATTCTAGGTAGCTTTAAGCGAGAAATTCTGAAAATGTAGGAACTTTGCCTAAATCCCCGCTACACACATTAAGTAGTGATGTCTATTGCCTAAAGCAAATATTCATGGAATAAACCTAGTATGGGGCAGTCGGATGGCTTCGATCCTAAATTAGGACAGGTGTACACGGTTACCTTCATTTATCTTACAGGTGTTTTAAAGCTTAGTATTCACCCCAAATATAATTCAGATCCAGGCCTCCTAAAACATCACATGATCCCCATGATACTATAGAGTAGATTGGAGCAAAAAGTGGAGGTACCCATGCTTTCTTTGGCCCTTGCATACAAAATGTGTGAGGTAAATTCATCATTTTTCACTCTCATAAGATAAAGGTGTCATGCTGCCCACTAACTGTCTCATAATATCAAACAAAGCATACATATGTACCAGAGTGTTACCAAAGAACTAGGGTAAATACTTATATTAGGTCCACTCTTGTTTCAAACTCAAACTCATTTGAATTACACAATAAAATGCGAATGCATGAATTAGCTAGGCTATATTCCGGACCTTGTGATGTAGACTAACATACTAAAATACTTTCCAAGAGGCACCACCAGGAGTATTTCCTAAGGAATGAGAGCGACTCGAGAGAGCCTTGTTCCTTCTCTTGTCTTAAAGGTCTATTCCAAGGTACTATTTATAGCCTTATCCCTCACTACGATATTGATGAAGACTTGAGTATATATCTCCATATAAACTGTCCCCAGTATAATATGTACATTAAGCCTCGTAGCTATCAGCATCTCAAACTTTCTTTGAGACATTTTTAGGCTAAAAACTGCTTCTGTAGTAGGGAGGAGATGGGGATCTAATGGGATGGCAAAGATAAAAAAACACTGTGGGGAGTGAAAGGTCGGCTTAGTGGCCAGGCTGAGCATGTTCTGATAGACCCATCTTGTGACTTGTCCAACATCACAGCATGCAGTTTGTAGCACACAGTATCAACAGAGACCAGTTCCTAGGGGAATGGTCTCTCCTCTTTGGGCAAATCATAGTAAAGTATATGATACAAAACCAATGATGTATGGGCATCTCAGAGGACCTAACTCGTTTCAAGAAATCTGTGAAGACAATGGGAACATTGCTAAAATGTTTTTACATGATGTTTTATATCATTATGCGTGAGATATGAAGATAATATCATGTGGTAGGATGGGCAAATATACATATAAATCTACTCAATGCCAATGGAAAGCTTGAAGGACGCATTTTGAGTTTGATTACCTTCTCTATCTCCAATTGTTAGTTTTCCTTTGACATGTCAATATTGATTCGAACCAATGCTCAATATCAACCCTTTCCATTCATCAACCAATCTCTGTGGCAGGAGCTGACTTTGGCACCTAACCCCCAGGCCTAACATTTGGACCTCACACTGGGGTCTGTGCGATTTGTGGTGAACAGGATTTTGTTTTAAGACAAATAAGTCTTTCAATGTTGTGAAGGCTGTGCCTGTTTCCCATCAGATTTAAGAAATAATCATTACCCTGTGGCAATCATATGTGTACGGTAAACTTGTGTACAATGTTCATTTTGAACCTAATATAACTATAACTTAACTCATTGATGAATGAGAGGTTATACACGATACTCCTCTGGGTAGTGCTGGTAAGTCTCAGGCCTAATCCAGTTTTACCCAAATAGCAAGAGAGCAGCACATTTAAAGAGGCATTGGTATTTGGATGTCGACTAGGCTTAATGGGACAATTTAGTCCATCTGAATCAATGTGCAATAGACCTGTTAAGTAAATCTCAAGTGCCTCCCAATATACTAGGGATCATGTTCGTGAGAAGGGGGTTCTGGCTAGCTGGATTGTTGTTCACACATAGAAGTGCTCCCTCTTGGCTCAGGTAATTTACTATATATCTAGAACTCCGAGAACCCTTATTCTTTTGCACTTCTCGTGTGTGTACAAAGTACAAACTTGGACTTATTTTTTCATCCCTTATGCTACTTGTGAAGTCACAGGTACTACTGTGTGGAGTTAATCCTCAGTCAGTGATAATTTTCACCACTGGAGCTTAATTTAAATACATCCTGGGATCCCAACCCCAGCAATCTTAGTGTAGGCACATATCATAAGACCTGGATGGTCTACCCTATGTAATGCAGTGGTTGCAGGCCTGTCCAGAATAGCTAGTCCTGGGATCACTTCACTATTCCATTTCCACCACTAAGATCACTGCGATCTTAGTGAAAGAAATGCATAGTGGTTTCACCTGAGTACAAGAGCACTTACAGGGAACACTCCTGATCGAAAGAGTGAATAGCCTGCTGCATACATAAAGAGGGGAGGGAGGACGTTTGCTGAGTGTCCTTGAGGGCTCTTAGGGCTACTCATGCATTAAGTGCACTGTAAGGTAATTCCTCCCTTCTCTGTCTTTGTCCTGGGGGGAGGGCACAATGCTTCTAATAGGCAAGCATAAATCATACATTCATGGGAACAACTCTTGAATACTGTACGGGAGTCAACTGCACCCTGTGCTCTTTTGTTAGCCCATATGGGGACGGGGAACGTTGGTATAAGCACTCTTGTGAAGAAGAGTGACTCCACAGCTATTCCTTTATTTTGGGACTCTTACCCCTGTGCCTAGTCAGTTCTTCTTGGAATAGTGTACTAGGGCTGAGACTAAGATCGATGCGATCTTAGTGCTGGCTAAGATATGTGAACCCAGTCAACTCTTAAGATTGCTTAATAGGATAAGGCTGATTTATTCCTAAGATCGCTGGGGTCGTGATCCCAGGATGTTTTGAATTAGGCTCCAGTGTTCAGGCGCTGCTATCCATTTGTATGATAAACCTGAGCAAAGGAGAATTCTGAGACCTGTTTCACAAGGACCATGTATGAGTAAGATTGGTGTATGAGCAAGATCACTCCTATGGTCATCCTAAGATTGATCTTAGGCTTCTTATGCTTATGGGGAAGTGTTTCCAAAGTAAATGGGGAGTGAAACTTACTAGTAAAAGGTCAATGTAAGAGTGACTTACGACCACCATAAAGTAGGTGATTTATGGGGAAGGTTGAGGGTACACATAAATGTGAAAATTCCTATCAACAAGTGGAATCCCACAACATTTTCTAATGCATGAAGTCAGGCATATATCAAATGGAAATTAGCTCATGTTCATGTACACAATGTTTGACACTCTAAAAGTTAACTGTTGAATCTTCCTGGGATCCTCGTAAAACTGAACACTGAACCACCGTAATTGCATTACAGCAAACCAGTATAGTTTCTACAATGAAGCCCCAGATGGCAGTGCAGTGATACGAGGAATATCTTTGCAAATAAAAACGGGTTTTTGACAACCTTTGGACAAGGATTTTGGTGTTATTTTGACGACATATTTTACAGTGCATGCTGACGTCCCAACCTGTCCTGCATACTTCTGTAGTATCTATGGCACTGTCAACGACGATGTTTCATATTATATGTTGTGCCTAAGTTATAGACTTTTCACGGCAATGTAAGACTCTCCATGTATGTGTAGGTTCTATTACAGGACAACCCTACATATATAGCCTCCTCTGTTTTATGACAGCCTAATTGTAAGCTGGAGGCCATTACTTAAGTTACTATATGACTGGACACACTAAAGGCTGTCAGTGATCCTGGGCTATACCTTACGACTGCTCTGTACAATTTGCACGTATACATGTAGCAATCACATAGAGTTTGGTGTTGTAGTCATAGTGCTGTGGGCAGGCACTACATGACAAATATAATTGGGTTGTAATGTAACTGAATTAAGGACCCTACATACTGAAGGTGAGCAGTCTTCGTGTGTTGAGAAATTGCCTACATGCCTCCTCTGTTTTATAACAGCCTAATTGTGAGCAGAACTACTTAGCTACAAAAACAGCCAAGCCTCATCAGGCTATTGGTCTCTTACACTAACCTCCTTCTTTATTTCTTCAGCTAGGGCCATCTTCATGTAAAGCCACCTGACAGGAGCTAATTTAATCCCATTTCTATCGCTGCACCAGTGTGGTGGACTAGGTGGCAAATCAGAAATAAAATAAAAATAAACACAAATAAAATACTAAAAGAGCCTGTAGCTAAAAACAACCAACAAGCCTCATTTGCAAGTGAATCTGCAATAAGCCTGTATTACAGAGTTCTGGGTTAAATTTGCACTGGTATTGGCACTCCTGTAGGTTATTAAACCCACTGAATCGCAACTCAAATGACATTTTAATCATTTCTGAAAGCGCTGACCAATTATGAATGTTATCTATTTTACAAACCAAGGTCATCTTTACTGTAGGTGTTGCTAGCGCATATTCTTTTAAGGCAGCTTCATTGTTTCCTGAGATGGTGCTTTATTTCTACATTACGGACTTGGAGCCCTAAAATGTCGTGCTAACAGCTGTATCTAAATATATATGACCGCTGCCTTGCCTTGGATAAACACTATCCATACAATTATAGTATTTCCAAGAAATGAGAATCCAAGCTCCCCCCGAGTGAAAATGCACTTTCCCTCTACTACTGAAGGGTGTATAGACTTGCTCAAGTCTGTAGATTTTAATAATGTGAGAGAATTCAGATAAAGTGAAAAAAAACTAAGATTTTAAAGATTTTAAGGATAAAGTGAAAAAACTAAGATTTTAAAACAATCCATAGAGTCTTAAACAGTTATGTAAAGTGTTGGGACCAAATATATATTATAAGAAAGAGAATTAGAAGCAAAAGACTTTATAAAAAATACCTTGGCAGTGTGGGATTCGTTCTGGTTACCCTGTGATCTAAAGTCAAGTGCTCTGCCACCTGAGCTAAAATGCATCCAATTATAGGTTAGCCCTACTTTCATTGATGGTTCAAATCATAGTCACCGTGATACCAGTTTTGATCAGAGGGTTTGGAACACTAGAGAGGTCTTAGTAAGGTGGCTTTGGGCATCAAACCAATATATATATATATATA
Source organism: Acholoe squamosa (assembly GCA_949317995.1). Lineage (NCBI taxonomy): Eukaryota > Metazoa > Annelida > Polychaeta > Phyllodocida > Polynoidae > Acholoe > Acholoe squamosa. The sequence continues at coordinate 49,499,412 of OX439049.1, read as the reverse complement.
TATATATGTGTGTGTGTGTGTGTGTGTGTGTGTGTGTGTGTGAGCCAGCAAGCAGAAATGGGGGTTCCTGTGGGATTTAGTACCTGTTTTAGCCACCAGGGGGCACCACTATGGGCTAGAATAGGAAAAATATGCCTAAAACTATTATAGGATACTTTTTTATAGAGAATTCAATGATTTTACATAAAATGTTCTATTTTGGGTGGAAAGGTTCCAAATTAGGCATGTAAAAAGAACGTTTTTGGGCCTAAATAGGCATTTTTGTTGATGTCTGTTGCCATGGAAACATGATTTTCAGTCTAAATAGGAAAATCAATTATCCCATTTGAAAGAATCTTTCACTAGGTTTACTATGGTGAAAACAGAACGAAAATACCATTTCTAGATCAAAAGTTATAGGCAAAAGAATAAAAAATTATGCTAATTTAGCTAATTAGCATAAATTATGCTAATTATAGATGTATCTCATGATCAATTAGGCATAGAGCTTTTTGCCATTCAGGAAATGGTCACACCTACCTACGTTTAGCAAGCCATTCCTCTAAAACTAACAGGAGTATCTTCTCTTGCAATATATCACTGAAAAGCCAGTGATCTGAATTTTAAATTTGACTTTAAGCATGGATCCCCCTTTCTCCTTGCCTCTACATATATATATATATATATATATATATATATATATATATATATATATATATATATATAGTTCTTGCCCTATGGCCCTAGGAATGTGTGGGTTGGACATTTTCCTGGGGCGATGTGTGTCCTGTCACTGCTATCTAGAACTGCATCTGGTCGTGGTGGACATCTTCCGCCAGAGGAAGATGAAAGGTCCACCCTGAGTCAATGTCTACTTTCCCTATACTACTTACGGTTTGCAGAGACCACTCTGAGTCAATGTCTACTTTCCCTATACTACTCAGATTTTACATTTTCCGCTCTGAGGCTTGGGAAACTACTTTAAACAGACGGTGATGTAGCATTGCGGAACGATGTGTTATTACACACCTATGTTCATGATAAGGGTTGGGGGTAAATCTATATTCCTTATTCAACTGATATTTTCCCTGATTATTGCTCACTTGAACACTGAAGTGGACCCTGGCTTAACAATTATATATGATAATATAATTATTTTCTAATGGCTACAATATTTAAAAGCATTCATCAACTTAATGAGGATATTAATCATGGTTAAGAACATGTGTGTATTACAACCATTCAGATATTTACTCAGAAACATTGATTTGAGAGAAGCTAACTTCATTTGAGAAAGAAAATTGATATGTGTCTTAGAATAGTATATCAATACCTAACTATATGTGTGAGGATTTCTCATTGCAATGGTTAGTTTGCCTGTAATTAATGATCTGATTAGTTGATAAGACTAAAAACTGTGAAGACACATTCAAATTCATAGTATTATACAGGACCGTCGCCCAATCCCTCATGGGTGGCCAAGGTGTGAAAGAGGGTCAGCTATTGTCCCATTGTTATGGTGTTAAATAAGGCTGTGCAGTACACACGCACCGTTGCCCTATCCCACCACTTGCAGAGTGCACAGTGCGTCGTCTTAGTCACATAGTTTACCGAGCCTGGTCAATGTCTACTTTCCCTATACTGCTCAGATTTTATGTTTTCCACTCTGACTCAATGTCTACTTTCCCTATACTGCTCAGATTTTGAGGGTCCACCCTTATTCAATGTCTACTTTACCTATGCTACTCAGGCTTTACAGGGTCCACCCTGAGTCAATGTCTACTTTCACTATACCAGGTTCAGAACTAACCTATTTCTTCGTGTGCCCTAAGATTGAATGATAGTCCCTGGATCATGGTGTGTACTAAGAACTTAGTACCATCTTCAAATTTGTGACCCGACACGGAAAACGAAAATTATGGGGATTTAGTGCTATAAGTAGCCACTAGGTGACATAATCATATAAAACAAAAACTTTGCTCTAACCTACCTTTCTATATGTCTTCTTACATATTTGGGCAATCTCAGATCCTGAATAATGGTTATAGGCTCCATTTACAGCACAGATTAGCATATCAATCATGTCTAAAACTGATATTACCTCTGAAGGTGGACAGAAATTGCAATATTCCTGGATGAGGTATGTTATTCTGTTTTGAGTAATCAATTGACCGAGGTAATATCCACTGAACCCATCAAAACACATCTGCTTTGAAAAAATTGGGGAGGTCTCAGGGTTCATTTTGGTATATGAATTATCAAAATCTGACCAGGAGAAGCGGGAGAACGTTCCCTGACAGTGTGTGATGTTATACTGATTGCAGCACTGGAAGTGTCACCTGGTGGCAATAAATGACACTAATCCCCGTAATGTTACGTCTTCCAACGTTTTGTCAATTTTCTTTTATGTTCTTATCAAAAGACATAATTTCGATGTCACCATAGGTAGCAAAGGTCTATATTTTACATATGTGACACGATCTGCGAAAATGGGGCTTAGTGCAGGGGGTTCTAAGACCCCTTCTCCCAGTACATGTCACATATACACCTTTTTAAAGAACTAAAATCAGAATATTTTCTGAGAAATGGCTATATTTACAATCTTCCCCCCAGTCTTGCTATACTAAAATTTATTTGCAAATTTTTTACTTAATTTGCTAATAAATATAAACCCACAAAATTAAAGAATAGATAAATGCCTATAAACTGACGTTTTCATTTTAGCTAAGTGCTGTTTAATAAGGGGGTAAATGTATTATTTAATGTAAATATAAGAACCAAATGGTGGAGTGGACTGACCATCCCACCTTTTTTTTATTTTGAATTTACTTTATTGACCATAAGTATACAAACATGTAGTACATTGTCTTCAATATCATAGGTGTATAAGCATGTCTAACAACGGTAGCATGTCATATAAAGGTTTCATGAATACATACAGGTCTAGTTTATATATAATAAGGTTCTACTACCGGTAAGACCAATACATGTACAAGTTTTAGCTATAGTTCATAACAAAGGTCAGTATACCTGGTCAAAAAAGAAGGAAAAGAACCTCATCCCCACTCATAAAGTGTGTAGGTTGATACTTCTGGTTCCAATAGTTATAGAAACAGTTGACACGATAACATTTAATAATCATAATAATAAGACAGGAGAGAGGTCACAACCATATGGAACATGACTAGCGAATTCAATGCAATCAAATCAAAGATGGTCGAAAATCATAGAAGGTTTGCACATGACGAATTTGGAGGTATTCCAGCCCCTACTCTTCGAATTTTAGTTTCCCCCTCTATTTTTTTGGCTCAAAGTGTCAGGCTGGAAGAGATCTTTGTGTTACATATGGGTTTTGATGGTCCCATATGAATATTTTGGGCTCCAGGGGGCTAAAATGGGCCCAAAATTGTCTGGGCGAAATTGTGTCTGGGCGAATGACATTTAGGGGCCTAAGTTACAAGCCATGTTGGGGGCTTCATTTCCTACAGAAACAATCATCATACCTCCATGAAAATCTCAGGTCCGGACTATTTTGACCTGTAGATTAAGAAAATCACATTATCATTTATGTCAGATGTGTCTTTGCTATCATAAAAGAAGCATACTTATAAGAATTATTTTTCATGATTCTGGGCACATGTCTGGGCGAATGACATGTGAGGCCCCATATGCACACTTTCTATGATTTGTGACCAGATGAATTTTATTTGAATAAAAATTTGATATGCAATAAATATCTGCACTATACCCTCCCGTAGGGCAGAAGAGAAGCCAAATGTTGCCTGCAAACAGTTTTAAACTGTTCCAGGGAGGGGGTAAGTCTCCTACCTGCTGGGAGTCCATTTCATATTAGACTACACTTGTGGCATATGCTCTACAATGAGGAGTCAATAACCTTACTGTAGGTGCATCATGTTGTATTGTTGCCAATGCTCTATCATCTCTGTAAGAGGAAGAACGAGATCAAGTACATGTAATTCAATAAATGTATATATCTTCTGTCCTCTAGCTTAATTATTTCAGTTACATTATGTATATATATATATATATATATATATATATATATATATATATATATATATAAGTTATTTCGCTGCCAGGGAATAATAAATACCGGTAATAACGATAATAATAATGTTGATATATACAGTAGTAATAATATACGAGAAGTAGTATAATAAATGATCATATCACAGACACATGAGTTTGGTGGGTTACTGACCTTGGGGCTATCAGCACCATACATGCCTTTATTAAAACAACTATAACAATTAGTTGACAAAGCATAGTCAGTAAAATGCATAATATAATAAAAGTAGTATAGTAATAACAATAGTAATAACAATAGTAATAACAGTAGTAAAAATTTAAAAAACAAGGAAACACCCAGCGTGGTGTTACCTGTACAGGTGAATCAATCCAATTGACCGTTACCTTGAAACTTCTCCTTATATACTGGAGGAGTGTTGACCATGACGTCATGCTATGACATCATAGATACCAATGCGCGCTGCAAGTAGTCCCTAACCGTTCGCGAATAATTATATAAATATACACGAGTGTATATAGTTCCATAAGTTATTTCGCTGCCAGGGAATAATAAATACCGGTAATAACGATAATAATAATGTTGATATATACAGTAGTAATAATATACGAGAAGTAGTATAATAAATGATCATATCACAGACACATGAGTTTGGTGGGTTACTGACCTTGGGGCTATCAGCACCATACATGCCAAAACACATAAAAACACGCCAAACACATGTGAAAACACATACCAATCAACAATGCAATTGAGATTGGCAAAGTCTATCTAATTCCAAAAGTTCATTTTTATGATTATGCAAATATGTAAAAACAGAATTAGATTTCTAATTCACCTTCTTTTTAATAGAATCTACACTAAGTCCTGCATCATTTAACATAGTAGCACCACCATGCCTAAGTGAATGAGTGGAGACTGAACCTTTGATACCAGCACGTATAGATAGAGATTTCAACCTCGAATTAATATATTGGTACTGTAGAGGAACACCATTAATTTTGAACAATAACTCACTCCCACCCCTACCTGTGCACAATTTTCCTAGGTCCTTACAAGGACATAACAGTGAGGTATCATCCCTACATAAATACACATTAAAAGAATGGCAACCAAGCTGGTCCGTTTTAGAAGTTCTAATGCGAAGACTAGCATAACTTTTACATACTTTAACATCACCTACCCTTAGTGTATGTGGAGAAGATACCACATGTCCTACCCTGAGGACACCTCTGTAACATAAGAGAATAGCTAACCAAAATTTCAAGTCAGCCCTGCTGGAGAGATCCAAATAAGATCTAATACACAACATTTCCTTCGGACTCAATGGGTGAGTAACCCTAGAAGGAACAGAATAATTTCTCTCAATACCATCCAACACCTTTTTTTAGCATGAAATTACCGCTATGGTCTAAGCCACCATTAATTTTTTGATGATACCAAATGGATGATAAATAATTTCTTACAGAAGAAGGTTTCATATAACTAGATAAATATACTGCATATGTAGCAGCCTGTGAGGGAGAACAAGGAAATTTAGGTAAATTAAATTTATTACAAAATTTTTTGTACCTGTTGAGTTGTTGTTTCCTTGCTCTCCTCGTGTTCTCTGACACACCCTTCGCTAAAAGACACTTTTTTCTTTTTTGTAACCTTTTCCATTCTGGAATTAAAGCAACACATTTCATTTTCATGGAGAGAAGTTATACATTTACCAGGCATACCCCTATATGCAAGTCTCGACAGTTGGTCAGCCAAGACATTGTCCTCTGACTTAATGTATGTAGCGAATAGTTCTACATTGTTGAGGAAACACAGCCAAAAAATCTCTCTTAGCCGTTCCATACAAAGTTTGTTTTTAGACCTGCCTGTATTAATCATAGCTAGTACCTGCATATTATCAGTTATACAATGTATCCTTTTGTTTTTATAACTAGAAATCCAGCGTTTTAGGCCCATCATAACAGGATATAATTCGTATACATTAATATTTCGATGATGATTTTGTAGACTATCCAATATAGGAGGGAGGGAAAAATGGCCTGAACCTAGGTTGAATTTATCATGAGATGTCCAGTCACCATATAAATAATCCTTCCCCATCCATGCTCCAAAGCCCTTAATAGACGAATCAGAGTACATAGGTGTATCAATAACATCATTTAGAATTAACCTCTTACAGTTAAAAACTCTACAAAAATCCAACCACCATTGAAAGTCTTGGCGAGTGCAAGCTGATACCCTAACATAACCACCTGGTCTGGCCCGGGCACAGAGATCAAAAATTCGCCTACTAAAGGTTCTACCACCCTTAACCACCTGCGAGCAGAAAGACATTAAACCACCTATCCTCTCTAAGTTCTTTTTTGAAATAAATTTCTTATTAACGTTATCTAACAAGAGATTTTCCATTTTCTCAACCTTTTCAACAGGCAAAGACAGTTCCAACTTAACTGAATCTATGTTAATGCCTAAGAATTTACAAACTTGAGATGGGTCGGTCACCTTTTCCCTGGATATTACAAAGCCCATGTGAGTCATACATTCCATTAATAAATTCCTCTGTCTAAGACACTCATCATAAGTATAAGCAATTATGATAAAGTCGTCCAGATAATTTACAATTTTTTCTACACCGTAGAATTTTGCCACCTCCACAATAAAATCAGAGATTTTATTAAAAATATAGGGAGCACATTTCAGGCCAAAGGTTAACCTGTTGCTTACATAATAATCCTCTCCATGCCCAAAATTCCATCTGAAACCTTGCATGGTCGTGTGAGGTGCATACACATTTATAGACCTATACGCTGACTTTAAATCTACCACACTCATGAAATCGTTCTCATTCAATTGAGCAGTCACCGTGCTAATATTATTATAAGAAAATGTTGAGCTAGTAGTCTCCATAAAATTATTAATAGATATTTTATCAGGCATACTACAGTCAGTTATGGGTCTTAACTTGCCATTTGATTTTTCTACACCACCTAGAGCATGGATACAACGGGGTTTATCTACACTTTTAGAAACTAGACCAGCTTCTAGTTCATCTAACAATATACCACAGTACTCATTATAGAATTTTCCCTCGAGGATTGACTTATAATTTCTGCAATCATAAGAAGTATCGCAATCAGGATCCACTATCCTGAACCCCTCAACAAAACCTTGCCATAAGAATAGCGCCTCCTTGTCATTTACATTAATAATACCCTTCTGGGTTAAGAAAGAGGCAACTCTGCAAGGTAAAATTTGGGAATTTTTTCCATTGATATAATGAACACATGTACATGTACCTTCTATACACTTGTCATATACCCTGATGCCGGGTAAACCTGTGACACTAACCGTAAAAAGCGGTTCAATGCCAACCTGTATTGGGTTATAACCAATAACATCTATATTATTTTCCAACGAATTAAATTCTTTGAAAATACTTTGTTCTGCTACGGATTCAGTTGAAAGAATACACTTCTTAACCACCTCCGTATCATTCACCTCCTGTACTGGAGTTTGTGAGGGCGAGTCGATATCTACCAAACCTACCATAACCTGGTCCGGCATCAAACAAATATCATTACCAGCTATGGGATATCGATCACCTGCAGCTTCCTATTCACTCCTGGCCTTCTGGCATTCAGTTTTACTATGACCAGAGGAACTGCAGGCACTGCAAACATGTCTATATTTGCAGGGGTCCCTTACACAGCCTTCTGCCCTGTTAAAGGCATAGCAAGAATTATTTGAGACCTTTTGTTTGATACCATTCCTAGCCTTGGTAGTGTATGCTTTCTGTGCTTGAACAGTACCATCATATGATAAGTGTCTCAGAATATCCGAATTGTCTATAACACCAAAAGCTTCTATCCCATCATTATTTGCCCTGGTCCTAACTGATTTATCATATGCCACTAGAGCTGCTATCGTATACATTCTTGTACCAGCCTTTTCAACCAGAACTTGGAGATGTTTTAACATGCCTTCCACATCTCTGCTGTCTCTGTAATAATCTAAGACAAAATTCAAGTTGACCAACATCAACTTTTCAACGGT